>JAHQIW010004484.1:0-118572 GCA_019055375.1 Parelaphostrongylus tenuis | reverse complement strand
AGGGAATTTCCATGTTTCAAATGAACTGGAACTCAGAGTGTTTCAGAAGGTTAAAGGGCTAACGGTATAACAATAATTAGACATGCTGTAAAACAAAAGGCTAGTTTAGAAGCATAAAACGTCTCATTTTCTTCAATTAAATCTCATTAATATAAAATCCATTGTCAGTAAGATGGTAACAAAGGGTGTGTAGCCTAGTGGTTAGAGGTACCCTACAAAGCATCAGCACTCATTAGTCGATCCTTCGTCTCGAGCTCATCAAGCCTCCTATCCGTGTGAGGTCGGCAAAAAATATTATCGGACTTGCCTGGGAGGGTAGCAACACTGACTTCATATAACGATAAGCCACCTCATGCTATTGTTCGCGCAAGATATGCATTTAAAAATCCTTAACAATGTTTGATGAGTATAAATTCCTGGTTTTGACTACTTTTAAGCAGTGTTGTGATGTTACATAGATCTAAGAATGTTGAGTGGTATGCATAAGACTCGACACTAGGCAAGAGTTGAACCTGTCTTTCATTCACATTAGACGCGAGTGCTTCCATTACATCACCGAAGTCACAGCTTTGCTAGCACTGGTTTCTTCGATACAAACTATCGTAGCTGTCGTCAATCGACATATGACGGGTTTATAGATGAATTATGACATCATAACACTGCTAAGAGGTAGTAAAATGATGACTGATAGTGATTATAGAGTTTCAGTACCTGTTCGCGCAACTGCGTTTAATGCAGGTATGAGATTACCAAACCAAACTCGTTATACGTTGGTTGCTAATAGAAACGATGGAGTATGTTGAAGAAAGAGTAGCATCAAAGCGGTGGCTTTGATGGTATAGTGGTAAACGCGCTCCGCTAGGTGAAACGCGAGTTAAGCACCTGTTTGACGTCAAATTATTTGTATACAACTGAGTCTTCTTGAATTAGAGGTCGCTGACATAGTGAGTACCTCGAGCAATGATCAACGTCGAAGAGTTCACCCTTTTTTACCGCATTACTCAGCACCAAATTTACCAGCCCGAAGTAATGAAAATTGCATGATTTCGGTATCGTTCAAACCGGGCATCTTCTTTCGAACATTTCCGTATACAGCTTGCCCATAACTGTTCTAGGATGGAGCTGTCATGGGAACAAATTTATTTGCTACTCATACACGGATGGCGCGTAGAAAAGTGCTAATGAAGCGGCGCGCAACATTAATGGAGCTTCGAGCGATGGTATGGTTGTAGAAAAGACGGCTAGGAAGTGATACTTCTGGTTAATAAATTTGTGTTTCCTAATATTTCATGTGTATGGTTAGTTATTAAAACTTCTTTCACTGATAACCATTTTTTGAGCAATTCGGTGATGATGAATTATTTGTATGAGAATTAGTATATCAAGACATATTCGATATTGAGTCTAACCCACCAGGGGCACCAAGCAGATGGCGAATTACTTGCAGTACATTTTCAGCTTTCACGGTTGGATTGCTTACTGCAATATGGAGGGCCTAAATGTAGAATCTTACTAAAAGAACTTTTGAAAGAAATATATGGAAAAGTTTACAGTCATTGATCCTCCAGCATGTGCGTTCACGTCCACTCCCTGCGAAATCAACCGTTCAACGATCCGGTGATTTCCCCAATGAGTAGCCAAGTGGAGAGGAGTCCAGTCATTTACGTTTCTGAAATGGTCCAAAAATAGGTAGATTATCACATACAAACCATACTCTCAATCCTTTTACAAACAGACAATCACAACGTGGCTGGTTATTGCACTTAAATCAATATATATGTAGCAAACTCGCACCGGTAAAGACGTACGAACTGATTTTTTGCGGTGTTTGTTCTATTCTCAGGTTCTCAATATAGGAAAAACGTTTTAAAAGGGACTCCGGGGGCAGGGGGGGGGGGGGTTAAAATTAGACCCATAGGGTCACAACCAATGAACTTGGTGCAACGAGATCTGTACACGCGGTCACAAAACGCTAAACGTATACTCTTTTTCAGCAGAAATTACCAGAAGAGAGCAGATATGAGAGAGTAGATAACATCTTGAGAGGTGGCAGAAAAGAAAAACTCTTTGATTACTGAGAAAGTATAACTAGGAAAAAATAGATATTAACAGTAATCGTAAACTGATATATGACTTTCTATTTATTTATAAGACCCTTCATCAGTTTTTTATTGAGGATCCCCCTACTTCAAGTATTTCATTCGTTTTTTCGTCTTCTTGAGTGACGTAAAATATTGTTGGAGCATGTCTCCTTGGAATCTCGAGGACAGCTTGAACGCCGGAGAGTGTTGGTGGATGAAGCTCGGCTCCAGGTGTGCAGCGACGAGCATCACAACCACTCGGCCACGGCGCTCCCGATATATGAATTTACGACAAAAAGACATTCAATAGAGGCTGATATCAAGTTACTCCGAAAATAGCTGTCTTATTTATATGATACAAATAAAGAATACGTCCGGATGAGAAAGCGTGTGTGGCAAAGTGATTAGAAGCGTGATCCGGCGCTGCACACAAGGCAAGTCTTGCATCCTCTGTGGTCGGTGAATGCTGACTTGTCTAGTAGGATACTGGCACTGACTCGATACATTGGTGGCCTACCGCAAGTCATTATGATGGTCAAATATGTACCAAGTTACCTAGAAGCATGCTTGATGATGACGAATGCATAGCGTAACTCTCAGGGTTTGATCAAAGCCAAGGGTTTTTTCGTGGATGCTAGAGATATATTAAGACAAAAATTTGAAGACCATCAAGCAATAGACAGGCCACGCGATGATACCTACCATCTTGATAAAACAAGTACGAAAAAACTACCGTGCGTTTGGATCAGCGCCATTTTCCAGTAGGAACGAGACGGCCTTCTAGATGATTATTGCGGGCTGCCCGATGAAGAGCCGTATACCCACCTTCGTTGGAGCGCTGTGTTATGTAATTAACGAGCTACACGTAAAGGACGGCCTATAAGTGACTATAGTAAGTGGTAACGCACCGACACAAGATCAGGGCATTGCGCCAACATATTTCTCAATTTATCAACGCGTCCAATTTCAGCTGCATACAAAAACATATCCCACAGATCGTTTAGACTGACATCACGCAGTCTCTCATTGTCGTCCTGCCCGGCAGATACAGACATTCCTAGAAATGAAATTATGTGAGCTGAATGAATAAAAATATTGCAATGACTTACCTGGATTATTCTCGATATCTTCTAACACTGCATTCCGGGCCTGGAACATAAAAATTGCAGGAACAACATCACCAATATACAGTTAAAAATTCATCGCCGAAGAAATGATAACATACAGGAAGATTCAATACAGGAGAATCCGAATCGATTAAATCTTCTGAGTTGTGATCATCGTAGAGCTTCTCATCCTCGAATTGCATAAGAGCCTCAAAATCAAATACAAAACCTACCACTTAGATTACAATTAAGAATTTATCGCCGAAAAAACGATAACATACAGGACATTCCGTTACATGACAATCCGAATCGAATGATTCGTCTGAGTAGATGCCATCGTAACAATTCTCATCCTCGTCTTCCTAAACAGCCTCAAAATCATTTAGAAAATCTATCACTCGACTCACGCTAACAAGCTTTCCGCAAAAACAACACCACCCAGATACAGTTAAGCATACATCGCCGAAGAAACGATAACATACAGCAATATCCAGTACATCATAATAACCATCGACTGAATCTTCTGAGGGGAAGACAACGTAGCCATTCTCATCCACGTCTAGCATAGGCGCCTCAAAAAAATACAAAATTTATCACTCGACTATCGCTGACAAGCTCTTCAGAGGTTCAAGTGCAACAGATTACATTTATTTATCCCGTCATTTATTTCGCATTGCGACTCTTTTGTTGACACAATTTTTTTGAAAAAAGATAATTAAGTCAGAATTATGACCACCATTATCAGAATGACATGCAAACATTTGCTGCGCAAAGAGTGGATGTCATCCTTCCTGAACGAAATAAGCTGGTGACCAAAGAAGTCGATTACTGGGCCACTTTTGAGCTGGCTGGAGTCATCACATTTTTTTCACCTGTGGATAAAGCCTAAGAGGGCAGAGGTGATGATTGCGATGGAGTATTATCAGTGCTACATGTGCTGGATGTGGTGCAGTGCTTCAGCCCAGTTTTTGAAATGTGGCGAGTCGACATTGTATGGTGAAGCCAGACGTGACCCTGCAGAAGGGCGATACTGAGTCGTTCTTCTCCAGCATCACTGTAGCCAACCTCCACAGTTGCTCCCGCAGACGTCGGCATTGATTTGTGCTTGATGTTGAGCAGCTCCCAAAACAGCATATCTTACCAATCGCCCAAAAAACCGAGAGCGCAATTTTTCGCATAAGCGACTTGGGCTGAGATTGAGCTGGCGCGTCTTTCCCTCAAGGCAGACCAAGAAGGCGTAGGGCGCGTATTGTTCTTGTAGTAAACCCAGGATTTACTTCCAGTGATGATCGACTTGAAAAAGTCGTGCCTATACGGTCGCATGAAGTGACTTTCGCTGATGATCACGCGTGCAACGCTAGTGGTCACCCAGTGAATGAGGTTGTGATCGAGACTTCACCGTCTAGAGCTCCATTATACCGTATAGCTTATAGCATTTATAGCCTCTGCCTATAGCTGCTATGAGATTTTTCAACATATTACAGCATTTTGGAAATAACCGACTTCAATTACAGAAAAAAAACTGAATAAAACGAGTGCGAAGGACATTATAAGACAACCAAATAATAGGTCGTTCCATAAGAAAAGCAACAAACACCAGATTTAGTATCCAGAGATAGTTAACTCGGAATAATTTTGGTATCATTCAATTGTGGATTTTCTGGCAAGCGTTTTGGTTTACAACTTGCCTATATTGCTTTGGAATGGAGCAGTCTTGGGAAACAAAATCGCTTGCTATTCATGCACGAATGGCGTGCAGTGGAAAAGGCTAATGACGCGGCGCGCAAGATTACTGGAGCTTGAGGAGATGCTACGGTTGCAGAAAGGACGGCTACGAAGTGGCTCACGAAATTTAACGTTGGAGAAATCAGTCCGGAAGATCATTCGCACTCGGGCCGTCCTACAGGAAGTTCCATTAATTTTGTGCGTCGCTTTACTAGCATTTTCTTCTAAACGCCTTTCATGCATGAGTAGCAAGAGAATTTGTTCCCACGACAGCTTCAACTTAAAGCGAGTATAGCAAGTCGTATTACCAAAATGTTGTCAAGAAAATGCGTAATAGAATGGTGCCAAAATCATGCATTTCTAATTACTTCTGGTTAAAGATTTGGTGTTTATTGCCATAGTGTCAAAACTTATGGAACGACCTATTATAACGTAGACCCCATAAACAATTATCATTATGGCACAAATCCACTTTGGTGAGTAAAGCGTTACAAGCCACGTAGCTAAGAATATTCAAGTAATTAATCGATGTATTATCTACTTGATTAGCTAACAAACAGATAAATTTGTAGCCCATCGGTGACTGCAATATTTAATGGTCGCAATTACTATACCGATCCACACACACATTTTGCACTGCCCGACTTAACAGTTCAGGATGGCTTAAAAGCATCGCGTTCAAATCGAGCGATGGTACAAGTTTTCTAATTCTCATAAGAGAGATAAAAGTAAAGTATAGAACTCCCGGCGCGATTAAGTCCTGAGGGATAAGCCACGCGTTTGGCCCCATTAGTAGCATCGTTTGAGGTGACTGATTGTATATTTGGCCTTTACAATGACTCGCGGTGGCCTCCCGTTGTACTGAGTCAGTGCTGTTTATCCTCCTAGACAATACTGAGAACAGTCTGGTAGCGATTCACCGAACCAGGAGTGATAGATGGTTTGGTGAACCATGAGCGCGAGATCGAACCATTGACCTCGCGTGTGACACAGAGCAGCTCTAATCACTGTGTCAAACGCGCTCTCTATAAGCGAGTTCATTCCAGAAAAAAATCATTGCGAAAGATCACCTCAAGATGTCCGTTATCCCCTTGACTGTCAAAGATGGTCTATCAAAGAGATATAGAAAGAAGTACACTTCCTAAATATTCCAACGATCTCCTCGAAGTACACCATATCTTCCTAACTACTAACTCACGAAGTCAACAGCAGATCTTTCGTACAGTTTCTAATTCTAACCATTTCGAGACCGCAAACCCACCTTCTCTGCATCTGTGACCCCCAGCGAGGGAACGCAACGACTGTACTATTGTACTGTTTCAATTGTATTATTATTGCTATTTCTGGACAATACTACACGTCAAACAGTACGATAATACATTCAGTGCATTCCATGCTGGGGATAGAGATACAGAGTAGGTGGGTCCACGGCCCCGGAAGGGTTTAACGCCGTCCAAGGTGTTAATTTCTCGACAACTAGAGTACATGAAGAGCTGAGAGCTTAGTGAATTCGTAGAGAAGACTTTTTTCTCATCTTTTACGACGCGTCTTCACGATTTATTGAGCGTACCCCGATACTTCCAGAGTTCGATACGTCTCATCGAATTCATCACTTGCTTGAGGATTTCGTATTCTTCATAGACGTCGCACATTAATCGTTACGCAGATTTCCTTGCATTCCAGCTAGGCTGGTGGTGATCCTCAGGACGTCCTTTGATTGACTGCCAGAGAGTATTGAGAGAACAGCTCTGCGCCGAGCACAACTAACTACTTGGCCACCGACAGCTCGGCAAAAAACTGCCGTGGTTATGCAAGAACAAGCATAATTGGTCATCAATTTCAATTTCGCTTCATCTATAGGTTGTTCATAATTTATTATATTTACACGACCCGTCATCACAATTATTTCTGAGCGGATCCCAGTACTTCTAGCATTCGATTTGTTTTTCGTCCTCTTTAATGACGTAGAATAGTGGCCGAGCTTGACTCCTAGTAATCTCGAGGAAAGCCTGGCTGTGGCGTTCCATAGGGTGTTTTTGCTGACCGCTAGAGACGTTGAGGGAGGGTGGGAGTTGGCTCGACGAGCGCCGCAACGAGCATCACAACCACTTAGCCACGACGCCCCCCTATAGGTTTTGAGGATTACAATTCCTGAAATTCTAACAAACAAACTTACCCCATTGAGGCTTCCAAGATCGTGGTCCTCAAAAGGAAATTCGTCCTCGTCCATCACGCTCAATTCACTGGAATTCTGATCGTTCGATTGTTTGCTGTTGTTCGGAATACGAGCGTCGGCAGCTCAACAGAAGTGCGTCTTGTAGGCCCTAGAAAAAACGTTAAGGATAGAGCTCTCGTCCTTGATCGATCCCAGAGGGATTTCTGGATTTAGAAGAAAGAGCATTTCCATGGGAATTCTTCTGAATAAAGATTCATTCACCTTAGAATCACGCCTAATTCTCGTTGTCAACCGAACACCGAACAGAGCTCACCGCAGAAAACCAGCGCACTACGAGTGTCGTCGAGACGAGACGATATACAACTCACTAATACCTATCAAACACCATCAATTCTTATCAAGCTTATCTTATCCAAAAAAAAAACGATATAACCGACATAAACATTTACAAAAAAGTGGAGATGATCAAATAAAATCAATATCTCAACTGTACTGCAGGGCGCAGTTAGCACAAAATCACGATTCAAATCTGGCGCAAAATTCAAAGTGAGCGTCGACTTCGTACGCTGGCTAACTGCGTATCGATCACTTACGGCACGTGAAATCGTGCGAACGTCTCACGACTCGATTCAGTTTAGGCATGGCCTCGGGTCTGCTCGCGTCCGTTGTTGACCAGACTAGTCTGGGACCAGCGTTACCATTTCACCGACCCCGCAGGAACGGATAGCTTCGGGAGCTATAAGCGCGAGATCAAACTGTCGACCTTGTGCGCGACGCAAAGCACCTCTAACCACTGCGCCACATGCCTTCTTCAACTGATGAGATACCTTATGGATACATTAGCTTCATAACATCAAAACCGCAAGGGAACAAGTTGGATATCGCAATTCACTGTTCAGCCTTCTGAGGACTAGATCCAATTCGCTTTCATCTCGGACTTTTTGTGATTATTCGATAGCTTAAATCCTATCAATTCAGAAACGGCGATTCTTTCGTGAAAAAGTCATTTCAATAAGCTGCAGCGGCGGAATTTCAACTCAGTTTCACACTCGACAAGCAATTTCGCTCGAATATTGGCTAGTGAATGCCTCTGTGAGGGAGAACTCGCAATATTCGCACGCCTTTTGACAGACTTTTAGTAGTTATTCAATAGGATAAATCTAGATGGTTCCAAAGCTAACTTTAGTTTGTGGAAATATATTCATAAGGTATTGGGAGAGCGAGCGAAAAGAAGATTAAGTTTAGTTTAGCACTCCTAGGCTTAAGCTTAGTAGCGGGTTTATTTGGCAGTAAGAAATGAAAACAGGACCCTACGCTCATAGAACAATAGAACGAAGTTTCTTCCACAGTTCTAGGGGAAAAAAGCTCAAAAATTCCTACCAAACAGAGAAGAATCACCAAATAGTAGACGCCAGTGCGCACGACTACGCACCGAGTGTAAAACGCAAATTTATTTCGCAATTACAGCGCATCAAGGCCTATTCAGGAAATAAGTACAGTATCGGAATCGTCAAGACTTAAGCTATCGAACAATCACAATAAGTCCGTGAGTAAGACGAAAAAGATCTCATCTCTAAATGGTTGAAAAATGGACTGCCATAACGGACTTGTACCAAGGAAAGTAGTAAATCATAATCCAGCTCCCTTCGCTGTCAGACTTATAAGGATTATTCGCTTGCAACCAAGGAATATTTGTAGTACGAAACCACCATAATAAAATACTATTGTAGCGTCGTCAGACGATCGTAAGACATACTACCGACATGCTAAAAATACGCCACCAGTTCGTGAAATCAGTGCCTAACTTGTTCACTTACCCAAGTCAGCGGACATGACTTTACATACGACGAGACTGAAAACGCTAACCAAAAACAAACATCCTCCGTAATTTACGAAGAAATCACCAAGTCTGGCTAATCGCCTATTTACATGAATCAAGATACCACATGACATTTTGCGAGATGGAGAACCTGACTACTCCACCATCATGTCTAATTTCTACAGCCAAGAAGGAAGCAAAAATCTACTAGAAGCAAATATTTGTGCAAGCATCAACTTGGTCACCATTCTCAGCAACCAAATGGTCAAGTCGTTATTGATTTTGAACGTACTGTCTCGACAATAATCAAGTAGCATTTATGGCAGGCAAATATACACAACCGTAATAGCACCAACTTCATTAGATAAAGCCCTTTTCAATTGTACACCGTAACATCAAGGCAATACTAATATGCGATATTTACAACACGTTTTGAGTACATTACAATTGGAATACGATGATATGGGCAAGATAAATACGGACTGAGACATGACTGTATTACGCAATGCACGATTAAAGGGGAAAGAGAACAGAAATAAAAATGAATAAAATAAAAGCGAGATACAATAACAAGATGAGATTCGAGAAAGATGTTAATGTCTCAGCGATCTAGATGCTCCTTCAGAAGCATATATATTGCCTCCGACGTACCCCGTGCTAGATCCATAGGTGTGTACCCGGAGACATTGTGAGCGCTAACATCGATGCCTGAAACAAACGGAAAAATAGTTTCAAGAAACTAAGGATCCCATGTTATACGGAATAGTTATGATTACAATGAAATAACTAATACCTAGCTTTATTATGTAGGGAATCTCCATGTTTCAAATGAATCGGAACATAGAGAGTCTCAGTAGGTTAAAGGGCTAACGGTATAACAATAATTAGACATGCTGTAAAACAAAAGGCTACTTTAGAAGCATAAAACGTCTCATTTTCTTCAATTAAATCTCATTAATATAAAATCCATTGTCAGTAAGATGGTAACAAAGGGTGTGTAGCCTAGTGGTTAGAGGTACCCTACAAAGCATCAGCACTCATTAGTCGATCCTTCGTCTCGAGCTCATCAAGCCTCCTGTCCGTGCGAGGTCGGCAAAAAATATTATCGGACTTGCCTGGGAGGGTAGCAACACTGACTTCATATAACGATAAGCCACCTCATGCTATTGTTCGCGCAAGATATGCATTCAATAATCCTTAACAATGTTTGATGAGTATAAATTCCTGGTTTTACTACTTTTAAGCAGTGTTGTGATGTTACATAGATCTAAGAATGTTGAGTGGTATGCATAAGACTCGACACTAGGCAAGAGTTGAACCTGTCTTTCATTCACATTAGACGCGAGTGCTTCCATTACATCACCGAAGTCACAGCTTTGCTAGCACTGTTTCTTCGATACAAACTATCGTAGCTGTCGTCAATCGACATTTGACGGGTTTATAGATGAATTATGACATCATAACACTGCTAAGAGGTAGTAAAATGATGACTGATAGTGATTATAGAGTTTCAGTACCTGTTCGCGCAACTGCGTTTAATGCAGGTATGAGATTACCAAGCCAAACTCGTTATACGTTGGTTGCTAATAGAAACGATGGAGTATGTTGAAGAAAGAGTAGCATCAAAGCGGTGGCTTTGATGGTATAGTGGTAAACGCGCTCCGCTAGGTGAAACGCGAGTTAAGCACCTGTTTGACGTCAAATTATTTGTATACAACTGAGTCTTCTTGAATTAGAGGTCGCTGACATAGTGAGTACCTCGAGCAATGATCAACGTCGAAGAGTTCACCCTTTTTTACCGCATTACTCAGCACCAAATTTACCAGCCCGAAGTAATGAAAATTGCATGATTTCGGTATCGTTCAAACCGGGCATCTTCTTTCGAACATTTCCGTATACAGCTTGCCTATAACTGTTCTAGGATGGAGCTGTCATGGGAACAAATTTATTTGCTACTCATACACGGATGGCGCGTAGAAAAGTGCTAATGAAGCGGCGCGCAACATTAATGGAGCTTCGAGCGATGGTATGGTTGTAGAAAAGACGGCTAGGAAGTGATACTTCTGGTTAATAAATTAGTGTTTCCTAATATTTCATGTGTATGGTTAGTTATTAAAACTTCTTTCACTGATAACCATTTTTTGAGCAATTCGGTGATGATGAATTATTTGTATGAGAATTAGTATATCAAGACATATTCGATATTGAGTCTAACCCACCAGGGGCGCCAAGCAGATGGCGTATTACTTGCAGTACATTTTCATCTCTCACGGTTGGACTGCATACTGCAAGATGAAGGGCCTAAATGTAGAATCTTACTAAATGAATTTTTGGAAGATATATGGAAAAGTTTACAGTCATAGAAAATTTGTGACGTGCGTTCACGTCCACTCCCTGCGAAATCAAGCGTTCAACGATCCGGTGATTTCCCCAATGAGCAGCCAAGTGGAGCGGAGTCCACTCATCTCTGGTTCTGAAATGGTCCAAAAATAGGTAGATTATCACATATAAACCATACTTCTAATCCTTTTACAAACAGACAATCACAACATGGCTGCTTATTGCACTTAAATCAATGTATATGTAGCAAACACGTACCGGTAAAGACGTACGAACTGATTTTTTCCGGTGTTTGTTCTATTCTCAGGTTCTCAATACAGGAGAAGCGTTTTAAAAGGGACTCCAGGGGGAGGAGGGTTAAAAATAGACCCATAGGGTCACAATAAATGAACTTGGTGCAACGAGATCTGTACACGCGGTCACAAAACGCTAAACGTATACTCTTTTTCAGCAGAAATTACCAGAAGAAAGCAGATATGAGAGAGTAGATAACATCTTGAGAGGTGGCAGAAAAGAAAAACTCTTTAATTACTGAAAAAGTATAACTAGGAAGAAATAAATATTAACAGTTACCGTGAACTGATATATAACTTTTTATTTATTTATATGACGCTTCATCAGTTTTTATTGAGGATCCCAGTAATTCGGGTATTTGATTCGTTTTTTCGTCTTTGAATGACGTAGATTACTGGTCGAGCATGTCTCCTTGCAATCTCGAGGATAGCTTGAGTGCCGGAGAGTGTTGGTGGATAAAGCTCGGCTCCAGGTGTGCCGCGACGAGCATCACAACCACTCGGCCACGGCGCTCTCGATATATGAATTTATACGACAAAAAGATAATCAATAGAGGCTTATATCAAGTTCCTCCGAAAATAGCTGTCTTATTTTATATGATACATAGAAAGATATGTGCGGATGAGAAAGCGTGTGTGGCGAAGTGATTAGAAGTGTGCTCCGGCGCTGCACACAAGGCAAGTCTTGCATCCTCTGTGGTCGGTCTATGCTGACTTGTCTAGTAGGACACTGGCACTGACTCGATACATTGGTGGCCTACCGCAAGTCATTATGATAGTCAAATATGCACTCAGTTACCTAGAAGCATGCTTGATGATGACGAATGCATAGCGTATCTCTCAGGGTTTGATCAAAGCCAAGGGTTTTTTCGTGGATGCTAGAGATATATTAAGACAAAAATTTGAAGACCATCAAGCAATAGACAGGCCACGCGATGATATCTACCATCTTGATAAAACAAGTACAAAAAAACTACCGTGCGTTTGGATCAGCGCCATTTTCCAGTAGAAACGAGAGGGCTTCTAGATTATTATAGCGGGCTGCCCGATGAAGAACCATATACCCATCTTCGTCGAAGCCCTGTGTTATATAATTGACGAGCTATAGGTAAAGGAAGGTCTATAAGTGACAACAGTAAGTAATAACGCACCGACAGAAGATCAGGGCATTCCGCTAACATATTTCTCAAACCATCAACGCTTCCAGTTTCAGCTTCCTCCAAGAATTTATCACACAGATCGTTTAGGCTGACATCACGCATTCCCTGATTGTCGTCCTGCCCAGCAGATACAGACATTCCTGGAAATGAAATTATGTGAGCTGAATGAATGAAAATATCGCAATGACTTACCTGGATTATTCTCGACATCTCTTGACTCTGCCTTCTGATTCTGGAAAATAAAAATTGCAGGAACAACATCACCAAAATACAGTTTAGAATTCATCGCCGAAGAAACGATAACATACAGGAAGATGCACATCGTTTGAATCTTCTGAGTAGTCGTCATCGTAGCCATTCTCGTCCTCGTCTTGCCAAGCAAGCTCAAAATCAAATACAAAAGCTACCACTCGACTATCGCTGACATCAAAGGTTCAAATGCAACACCTTACACTTATTTATCCCGTCATTTAATTCGCATTGCACCTCTTTTGTTGAGTTGATTTTTTTAATAAAAAATAATTAAAAACTGAGAATTATGACCGCAATTATCAGAATGATATGCAACCATTCGCTCGGCACAGACTGGTGTCATCCTCCCTGAAAGTATGAAGCTGGTGACCAAAGAAGTCGATTAATGGGCCACTTTTGAGCTGGTTGGAGTCATCACATTTTTTCATCTGCGGATAACGCCTAAGAGGGCAGAGGTGATGATTGCGATGGAGTATTATCAGTGCTACATGTGCTGGATGTCGTGCAGCGCTTCAGGCCATTTTTTGAAATGTGGCGAGTCGACATTGTATGGTGAAGCCAGACGTTACCCTGCAGAAGGGCGATACTGAGTCGTTCTTCTCCAGCATCACTGTAGCCAACCTCCACAGTTGCACCCCGCAGACGTCGGCATTGATTTGTGCTTGATGTTGAGCAGCTCCCAAAACAGCACATCTTGCCAATCGCCCAAAATACCGAGAGCGCAATTTTTCGTATAAGTGACTTGGGCTGAGATTGAGCTGGCGCGTCTTTCCCTCGAGGCAGCCAGAAAGCGTAGGGCGCGTTGTTCTTGTAGTAGACACAGGATTCACATCCAGTGATGATCGACTTGAAAAAGTCCTGCCTATACGGTCGCATGAAGTGACTTTCGCTGATGATCACGCGTGCAACGCTCGTGCTCACCCAGTGAATGAAGTTGTGATCGAGACTTCACCGTCTAGAGCTCCTTTATACCTTATAGCTTATAGCATTTATAGCCTCTGCCTATAGCTACTATGAGATTTTTCAACATATTACAGCATTTTGGAAATAATGCGGCTTTAATTACAGAAAAAAAACTGAATAAAACGAGTGCGAAGGACATTATAAGACAACCAAATATTAGGTCGTTTCATAAGAAAGGCAACAAACACCACATTTACTATCCAGAAATAGTTAACTCGGAATAGTTTTGGTATCATTCAATTGTGGATTTTCTTGCAAGCGTTTTGGTTTACAACTTGCCTATATTGCTTTGGAATGGAGCAGTCTTGGGAAACAAAATCGCTTGCTATTCATGCACGAATGGCGTGCAGTGGAAAAGGCTAATGACGCTGCGCGCAAGATTACTGGAGCTTGAGGAGATGCTACGGTTGCAGAAAGGACGGCTACGAAGTGGCTCACGAAATTTAAAGTTGGAGAGATCAGTCCGGAAGATCATTCGCATTCGGGCCGTCCACAGGAAGTTCCATTAATCTTGTGCGTCGCTTTACTAGCATTTTCTTCTAAACGCCTTTCATGCATGAGTAGCAAGCGAATTTGTTCCCACGACAGCTTCAACTCAAAGCGAGTATAGCAAGTCGTATACCAAAACGTTCTCAAGAAAATGTGCAATAGAATGGTGCCAAAATCATGCATTTCTAATTACTTCTGGTTAAAGATTTGGTGTTTATTGCCATAGTGTCAAAACTTATGGAACGACATATTATAACGTAGACCCCATAAACAATTATCATTATGGCACAAATCCACTTTGGTGAGTAAAGCGTTACAAGCCACGTAGCTAAGAATATTCGAGTAATTAATCGTTGTATTAACTACTTGATTAGCTAACAAACACATAAATTTGTAGCCCATCGGTGACTGCAATATTTAATGGTCGCATTTACTATACCGATCCACACACACATTTTGCACTGCCCGACTTAACAGTTCAGGATGGCTTACAAGCATCGCGTTCAAATCGAGCGATGGTACAAGTTTTCTAATTCTCATAAGCGAGAAGAAGTAAAGTATAGAACTCCCGGCGTTCATTAATTCCTAAGGGATAAGCCACGCGTTCGACCCCATTAGTAGCATCGTTTGAGGTGACTGATCGTATATTTGGCCTTTACAATGACTCGCGGTGGCCTCCCGTTGTACTGAGTCAGTGCTGTTTATCCTCCTAGACAATACTGAGACCAGTCTGGTAGCAATTCACCGAACCAGGAGTGATAGATGGTTTGGTGAACCATGAGCGCGAGATCGAACCATTGACCTCGCGTGTGACACAGAGCAGCTCTAATCACTGTGTCAAACGCGCTCTCTATAAGCGATTTCATTCCAGAAAAAAATCATTGCGAAAGATCACCTCAAGATGTCCGTTATCCCCTTTACTGTCAAAGATGGTCTATCAAAGAGATATAGAAAGAAGTACACTTCCTAAATATTCCAACGATCTCCTCGAAGTACACCATATCTTCCTAACTACTAACTCACGAAGTCAACAGCAGATCTTTCGTACAGTTTCTAATTCTAACCATTTCGAGACCGCAAACCCACCTTCTCGGCATCTGTGACCCCCAGCGAGGGAACGCAACGACTGTACTATTGTACTGTTTCAATTGTATTATTATTGCTATTTCTGGACAATACTACACTTCAAACAGTACGATAATACATTCAGTGCATTCCATGCTGGGGATAGAGATACATAGTAGGTGGGTCCACGGCCCCGGAAGGGTTTAACGCTGTCCAAGGTGTTAATTTCTCGACAACTAGAGTACATGACGAGCTGAGAGTTTAGTGAATTCGTAGGGAAGACTTCTTTCTCATCTTTTACGACGCGTCTTCACGATTTATTGAGCGTACCCCGATACTTCCAGAGTTCGA
Organism: Parelaphostrongylus tenuis; assembly: GCA_019055375.1. Taxonomy (NCBI): domain Eukaryota; kingdom Metazoa; phylum Nematoda; class Chromadorea; order Rhabditida; family Metastrongylidae; genus Parelaphostrongylus; species Parelaphostrongylus tenuis. Next base: position 102,752 of record JAHQIW010004484.1, on the reverse strand, counting down.
TACGTCTCATCGAATTCATCACTTGCTTGAGGATTTCGTATTCTTCATAGACGTCGCACATTAATCGTTACGCAGATTTCCTTGCATTCCAGCTAGGCTGGTGGTGATCCTCAGGACGTCCTTTGATTGACTGCCAGAGAGTGTTGAGAGAACAGCTCTGCGCCGAGCACAACTAACTACTTGGCCACCGACCGCTCGGAAAAAAACTGCCGTGGTTATGCAAGAACAAGCATAACTGGTCATCAATTTCAATTTCGCTTCATCTATAGGTTGTTCATAACTTATTATTATTTACACGACCCGTCATCACAATTATTTCTGAGCGGATCCCAGTACTTCTAGCATTCGATTTGTTTTTCGTCCTCTTTAATGACGTAGAATAGTGGCCGAGCTTGACTCCTAGTAATCTCGAGGAAAGCCTGGCTGTGGCGTTCCATAGGGTGTTTTTGTTGACCGCTAGAGACGTTGAGGGAGGGTGGGAGTTGGCTCGACGAGCGCCGCAACGAGCATCGCAACCACTTAGCCACGACGCCCCCTATAGGTTTTGAGGATTACAATTTTGAAATTCTAAGAAACAAACTTACCCCATTGAGGCTTCCAAGATCGTGGTCCTCAAAAGGAAATTCGTCCTCGTCCATCACGCTCAATTCACTGGAATTCCGATCGTTTGGTTTGTTGTTGTTCGGAATACGAGCGTCGGCAGCTCAACAGAAGTGCGTCTTGTAGGCCCTAGAAAAAACGTTAAGGATAGAGCTCTCGTCTTTGATCGATCCCAGAGGGATTTCTGGATTTAGAAGAAAGAGCATTTCCATGGGAATTCTTCTGAATAAAGATTCATTCACCTTCGAATCACGTCTAATTCTCGTTGTCAACCGAACACCGAACAGAGCTCACCGCAGAAAACCAGCGCACTACGAGTGTCGTCGAGACGAGACGATATACAACTCACTAATACCTATCAAACACCATCAATTCTTATCAAGCTTATCTTATCCAAAAAAAAACGATATAACCGACATAAACATGTATTTACAAAAAAGTGGAGATGATCAAATAAAATCAATATCTCAACTGTACTGCAGGGCTCAGTTAGCACAAAATCACGATTCAAATCTGGCGCAAAATTCAAAGTGAGCGTCGACTACGTATGATGGCGAACTGCGTATCGATCACGGACGACACGTGAAATCGTGTGAACGTTTTGCGACACGATTCAGTCTAGGCGTGGCATCGGGCCAGCTCGTCGTTCGTTGTTCACCAAGTCTGTTGCTCCGGTGGTAGGTATGATTTTTTCCTTAGAGTTCTATCGATCGACCTCTTGTCGATGATCTCTTGCTGTATTGATTTTTTGATCTATATTCCCCACCGGTTTGCGTTGCTTTGGGTGGAGCCTACATGAAAATCCAGTATCATTTTCTTCTTCACGAAATATTTATTACCCCATGTTGTGTAAAATACACCAGTGATCTTCGCGCTGCTTCGGTATCCTTTACGTTTACGCGTCATTCCTGTATGAGTAGCAGGCGAATTTTTTCCCACGACATCTCCATCTCAAAACAAATATGGGCAAATTCTATACCAAAATGTCCCCTAGGAAATGCACTATTGAATGATAGCAATATCATGTAATTTTAACTAATTCTGGTTGAGAAATCTGATGTTTATTGTTCTAGTACCAAAGCTGAAGGAATGACGTAGTATTTTTGGATCCAGGAGGGCTTACGAAGAGCAAAATCTGTCAGGTGACTTGGGGGGGGGGGGGGGGCACCGGAAGGCCTCCCCGGCGAACCGTGGCCGAAATCGCGACTTCGAGGCGTTCTCCGATGAGCTGCTGCGATTTGTCGAAATCGGCAAAAACCGCAACTTCTTTTGCACCACGCCTCTCCTTAAGGCCGTAAATCGCATTAAAAGCGATGAGGAGCAGGGGGACATTCACCCAGCGTCTCTACATGACACCACCTATCCAGTCATATCAAAATTTCGAAAGTAATTGTTTTCGAAATTTTTGAAAATTTTCTATAGGTGCGCAGTATTTTGATAATTGTAAACTCTGAGGGAAAGCAGTAAATCCTAGAACGAAAGAAAGCATTGCCATGGGAAGAGTTTAATTCTTTTAACTAAAGATTCATTTTCCTCAGAGATCAGGCCCAATTGTCAAGCGAACACCAGATAGAGCACACCTCAGAAACCACGCATCACGAGTGCCGGCGAGACGATATGCAACTCACTAATACCTATCAACGTCATCGAAGTTTATCAATCTTATCTTATCAAAAATATCAGTATATGATTGACATAAACATGTGTTTACAAAAAAGTGGAGGTTATCAAAAAAAATCAATATCTTTACTGTACTGTAGGGCCCAGGGAGCACAAAATCTCGTTTCAAATTTGGCGCCAAATCGAAACTGAGCGTCCACTTTGTGTAATGGCTAACTGCGTATCGACGATCATGTACAATAGGGCCCAAATCAGTTTAGGCGTGACGTCACGTTCGATCGCCGTGCAGTGTTGGTCAGATGTCTCGCCTGGGTGGTGGTGGTGGTTTTGTTCGTAGGATGTCTCTTTCGATCTACCTCTTGTCGGTGATCTCCTGGTGTATCGATCTTTTGATCTCCACCCTCTACTTGTCTGAGTTGCTTTGCGTGTAGCTAACGTGAAAAATCAGTTGTGTCCTCCTTTGCAGGATATACCGTCTTCGATCGTCGATCGATTCATTTACGGATTTTCTCGCGTTGTTTGTTAGATAGTTGGCTTGAAGAGCGCATGTGGCGCAGTGGCTAAAGGTGTTCTACGTCACGCATCTTCTATCAGTTGTTGGTCAGCGGTGCAATCCCGTGCTCAAGGCGCTCTAAGCTTTTCATCCTTCCGCGGTCGGTGAAATAGTACCAGACTTGTCTGGGAGGATGTACTGACTTGATAAATCCATCGCTAGGCCATTGGGAATCATTGCAAAGGCCGGATATTGAACTCAAATCACCTCTGCGATTCTACGCAAATCGAAGGCATGACGCATTTCTCAAGGATTTACCAACGCGAAGAGCTTAGTTCTCTTTTTTTCGTGGCTGTTTCTTAGATATCGCTATAACGTGAAGTTCTCGTATCGTTATCTATTGCTAAATATCAAGATAGATTGGTACGCTTATTCGTTTCTAGGACTTTGATCTGATCTGTATATTTTGCCACTCTAAAGTTTACGCGATGCAAAACCTTCACATATGACTCGGTTTTTGAACTACTAGGTCGGTTCTATGAGTTTTGGCTCCAGAGCAAAAAACTTCGCCATTTATTGCCACATTTTCTTGCGAAAATTTTGATATACAACCTGCCCATAATTGCTCTTAGATAGTGGTGACGTAGAAACAGATTTCTTTACTGCTCATGCACGAATGGCGGGAAAATGTAGGGGGAAATACTAGCGAAGCGACGCGCAAGACTAATGGAGCTTCCTGTGGATAGCCCGAACTCCACTGGTCCTCCAAACTGTTGTCTCTCCAGCTTTGAACCTCTCAAATCATTTCCTAGTCGTCAGTTTTGCATATCATCGCCCAAGTTCCATCAACTGGCCCCCTACTTCATTAGCATTTCCCGTGGGAAGAGTTTAAGTCTACTAACTAGGTTCATTCGTCTAGAAATCATGCCTAATAGTCGTCGTCAACCGAACATCAAACAGAACTCACCTCGGGAAACCGCCGGACCGCGACTGTCGTCGAGACGATATGCAACTCACTGGAATACTCTTGAAATCCCATATTTTATCCTATCATCGTATCTTATCTTATCATATCTTATCTTATCACCCTATCTTATCTTATCATATCTTATCTTATCATCGTATCTTATCATATCTTATCATCGTCATATATCTTATCAAAGATATCAGCATATAACCGACGCAAACATGTGTTAACAAGAATAAGAAATTACCTGTGAAATTATTGGTGTACTGTAGTCTTCTAGTAGTGCAAAATCTCATCTCAAATTTGGCGCCAAGTCGAAACTGAGCGTCGACGTTGTGTAATGGCTAACTGCGTATCGATCGCGTACAATACGGCCCGAATTAGTTTAGGCGTGACGTCACGTTCGATCGCCGTTCAGTGTTGGTCAGATGTCTCGCCTGGGTGGTAGTGATGGTCTTGTTTGTAGGATGTTTCTTTTGGTCAACCCTCTTGTCGGTGATCTCGTACTTCATTGATTTTTTTGATCCGTATCCTCTACTGGTTTGAATTTCACTATTGAAAGATACCAAAATCATTGGACTTAGCCTACGTCTGATTAACATATTTAGTTTTTATTGTTCAGGAACCGAAATTTATGGGAAGACCTAATATTACTTGTTTGTATATGTGAATCATATCGTAGTCGTTCATGGCGGTGTTAAGTGTCTCATTCGTTCTAATACTTTGCTCTGGAACTGTCCCCATTTATTTATATCTTACAACATAATTTCTCAACACTGTTACAGTTCGTCTTTAAAACGTCTCAGCACGATCCTTAACACACCACGATGGTTAGGGAAGACAGAACGTCTTGGAAAGCCAAGTATTTCGTCAAGCTCATCGATCTATTCGACCAGTATGGAAAATGCTTTCTTGTCGGAGTGGACAATGTTGGCTCGAAGCAGATGCAAGAAATCCGTCAGGCTATGAGAGGTACGAGTTTTCTTTTTCTCAGCAGAAGTTGTTTACGCTTGTGTTTCTTCTCTTCATTATATTTTCAAGGTCACGCAGTCATTTTGATGGGTAAGAACACGATGATCCGCAAGGCGATTCGTGGACATCTTTCAAAAAATCCGTCTCTCGAGAAACTCTTGCCACATATCGTGCAGAATGTGGGATTCGTTTTCACCAAGGAAGATCTAAGCGAAATTCGTAAAAAGTTGTTAGAGAATAGAAGGGTAGGTTTTCTTTTAGTGTTGTTCGTTTCCTTTTCATTTCGCCTTAAGCATTTGTTCAGGGTGCTCCTGCTAAAGCAGGTGCTATCGCTCCATGCGATGTCAAACTTCCACCGCAGAACACTGGTATGGGTCCAGAGAAGACGTCGTTTTTCCAGGCGCTACAAATTCCTACAAAGATTGCCAGGGGTACTATTGAGATATTGAATGAGGTGCATCTTATAAAAGAGGGAGAGAAAGTTGGAGCATCCGAAGCTGCATTGCTCAACATGCTTGGTGTGACTCCTTTCTCATATGGGCTGGTTGTTGTCCAGGTCTACGACGAAGGAAGTGTTTACTCTCCTGAGGTTCTTGACATGACTACCGAGGAACTCCGTAGACGATTCATGAGCGGAGTTCGTAATGTGGCTGCCGTTTCATTGGCCATCAAGTATCCGACCATTGCGTCGGTTCCTCACTTGTTGGCTAAAGGAGTCCAGAACATGTTCGGAATTGCTGCCGCCACCGACGTGAACTTTAAGGAAGCTGCTCAACTAAAAGAATTCCTGGCAGATCCGAGCAAGTTCGCTGCCGTATCTGCTGCTCCCGCTGCTGCTGCTGCTACCCCAGCTGAGACTGCTGCTGCTGAGCCGGCAAAAGAAGAGCCTAAAGAGGAGTCTGACGAGGATCTTGGCTTTGGATTGTTCGATTAGTCTGATATTCTCTTGTTGTTGTCATTGATAAAGTTTGTTGTTAATAGTGTATCTCCTATTTCCGGTTGTCTACCATCTATATCGAAAACTTTGTGTTGCTGTTGTGAATATTTCTATTATCGTCAGAGTAATAATGCCATAATATCTTTTAACTCAGGGAACATAGGCAACTCTTGTTACAATGCTGATCTTCAAGGATGTGTTCACTGGTGGGTTTTTTTTTTTCGACATGCTTGTCCACGCTCCTTGAGCTGTGTAGTATTTTACACTGAGTATTGAAGTTGTGGTGATCACTGACATGTTTTGTGTTTGTGATTCATTCACTCCTTCCTAACTGTGTGGATGATTGCTACATAGCGAGTCAAACCGTGGTAAATTATTTCAAAGAGATGTAAGATTTGAGTTGCGAGATCATTTATCGCCGTGCTTCACTCTTTTACACATGCAAAACGTGCTCCTCGTCTTTCGAGCATTTACATTTATTTTAGATGATGAGTTGTCGTCGGATTCGTTCCCTATGAAACTCGTTGATGATCTCGTCTATGAGTTTAAGGGAAAGCATGTTATTCGAAAGGAAGGTGAAATTATGTTACCTGGAGCCAACCCGTCTGCTGAGGATGATGAAGAAGGTGATAATGGTACTGAAGAGCACGTGGAACGTGGAATCGACATTGTACTCAATCATAAACTAGTGGTAGGTTAGTTAGTCCGTGAATATACAACTAGTGTGTCCAAAATGCAGTTTGTTACACTCTTTTCCAACACAATGTCGGCAGGAGAAAACATTCGGTGAATTTTTATGACCACGATGAAATCGCGACTTAGTAAAGTTTGCTTTTTTCCCACTCTTTTCTCGAAAGTTGCTGTTTCAAACCGTGTCTTTTCTAGTTGTTTCATTGAGTCAATATTTCTTTAGTTTAATACATTATGATACGATTCTTAAACGGCTCATTCTTATTCCATTTATTTGTTCGTCTGCACAGAGAATCATGCAATATCGTTGTTCAAACCTTTTCGAGGTCATGAGCACAACCCTTTGCGTCTCTAACCCTCAGCGTGTTGCGTCTGACAAAAGGATGCGCTGCGTTTAATGCAGCATCTAACCCCCAGCGTGCTGCGTCTAACAATGGCACGTTGGGGTTAGATGCAATACGCTAGGGGCTAGACGCGGAGGACTGGGTCCATGGTTCCGAAAGGGTTGAGTAGTTTTCTCGCCATAGATATGACATCGATCTTTTTGAGAAGAACTATTTCCATACATTCCATTGAAAAAAACAAGGCAGTCTTTGTTGGCAGGGTTTGTCCATCTCTTTAAGTGTCATGTCGAAAAAGTTTGCGTTGTTTCACGGGGTTACCAATGAAAATTGGGCTTTTCCGAAGACTTGTTGAAGTGTACATTTTCATGGCAGGGTTAGGTGAAATTTCTTCGCAAGTTTCTCACATGGTCAGGTACTATCGCTTCTGCAAATCATTGTCAGCTAACACAAAATCTCAATGTCTTGAATGTTTTGTGAGCTTATGAGTCGACAATTATGTCAGCTTTTTAAGGAAATGAATTGCTATGAGGACCCAGCTACGTTTAAATCCTATGTGAAGTCATTCATGAAGAAGGTTGTTGATTACATGGAAAAAAATGGGAAATCTAAAGAAGAAGTGGATACATTCAAGAAGAAGATTCAGGGTTGGGTTGTTTCTCTTCTCGATAAGAAACGATGGAAAAATCTGCAATTTTTTATTGGTGAGTCAGCTTCACCTCCATTGTATACGTGTGGTACGATAATGTGTTTCAGGAGAACGAATGGCAGAGGGCGCTGGTGACGGTCAGGTTGCAATTGTAGAGTACCGAGATGTTGATGGTGAAGAAGTTCCCACGTTGATGCTGATAAAGGAAGCCATCATTTCCGAAAAGATCTAATTCGATTAATTTTGAAACGTTGTTAACATTGTTATTTGTCATACTCGGATTAAAGAAAATTTGCGATCCACGGTTGCACATTTTTCAAACCTGTTTGCATGACTACGTGTGTATCTAGCACTTTTAAATGATTATGACAAGTTTACAATGTTGTGATATTGCATGTTTATATCAAAGATGCTCAGTTTTCGGTAAGTTTATGAATGTCAGACACTTGAGCTACGATTATTGTTATTGAGGGAGGATTGTGGATTAGGGGATTTACAGCCTCAGTCTCAGTAGTGTCTAAGGGGAATTTTTTTTTTTAGTGAAAGAAGTAGCTCATATGAAACTTGGTTAGTAGTGAAAATAGTAACGACTCGTTGCCAGTCATTTCATGCGTTCAATACTTTCGGATTGCCACGAAATTATTCACCTTATCGCGCCAACGAGATGCTGTCGATTCATGTGAGAAATATCACAACAACAGCAGTTAATCGTTCTTGACAATTTAGTTCTAACATAAACCATGTTTTGTAGGAATTTCGTTAATCATGTTATCAAATTTTATTTGGCGTTATTGCGTTTGATAAATGTTTTGAAAAGAAACTCTTGATAAGGTGGGGAATGTCCATGTTCATGAAGAATGTTCTGGTAGAGAACGGGAAGACTAGTGCGCGCTTTAACTTCGTGACTGCGTTGGATGTTGAATAATGAGATCTCTTGTGGTGGTAGAAACTTCCCAGAATTCCCATTTAGCTGCATGACCTATAGGGACTATAGGTACAAGTCGTTAGGTAGATCATTTGGGGCAAGGCAGTGAATTCGTAAGTATCGTAATTGTGTACGGTATTCATGGCGATAGTCGTGAAATGGGACGGAAGGTATGGTTTAGTTCCCTCTCCAAGACCCACCTCTATTTGATTATTTATGGTGGCCATACTGGTTGCTATGAACACCTATGGTGGAGGATTCACTGGCATAGTGATGAGAGGTGCTCTACGTGGACGGTTCGAGTTTGCGCTCATAGGTCACCGAGCTTTCTATCCCCCCGGGATCGGTGGAATTGATACCAGACTTGTCTGAGAGTTTAGCAGCGTTAACCCGATAGAGCGGTAGTCCACAGGAAGTCATTATAGTGACCAACGAATTCAATCGGCTTAAACGAGGCTAAAAACCGGGACGTGTTCTTTATGTCCTTGTTGCAATATCGAATCAAGATTTGATTCACAATGCACAATGTTGTTATGCTATTCGACCATATACTAACTCTAAAATCATAAAGATTTAACATGTTTTGAGCTGTTAGGTCCTGTACAGGCGCTTGTTTTGTCCTGCTGGGACTGATCAGTACCACCCATCCTCAGTTCAGCCGGTTCCCTGAGGATTTTGATTGGTTGACCTAATAGGTCAAAGCATGTCATCATTTTGAGCGAGTATAAAAAGCGGTGGATAGAAGGGGTATGACTCACTCTATAGCTAGGATACGAGCGGTTCGACTGTTTATTTGGTGAGTCATATTTATGCGAGTTCACCAATAGTCGGCATTTAATCACTTCGCCATGCTATCATCGTCGCCGGTGTTGTGCAAATCTGGTTTACGATCATACAGTGGCTGAGCAGCGGTCGCGTAATCGTCTACTATTTACTACTAAACACGACGACATCTATAATATTCTACCATAGTTTTGTACCATAATGTTTTAGAGTACCGGTAATCGTGTCATGCTTCGTTCTGCTGCAGCTGAGCGTAATTCGGAACCTATCGCTGATGTTCTAAGCAGGTACCTATTGAAGGGTATGAAAGTGAGTTCATAGATCTGACAACATTTCTGTTGTGAAAGTGTCTATGTGCTTATTTCTGTATGCAATATAGTTTTTTGATCGCCTGTCATAGTCATATTGTAGAATTTGTAATCGCTATCAGAGCGTTATTTAACGATTATTACTTGCTCATCTAGTAAAAAGTAGTATAGTTTAGTCATAAATAAAAGACGTATTACGTGGAACTTCATAGAAGACGATGTTTGACTTTTTTTCCCGATAATCACAAAATTACTTGGTACTTTTCACTTATCTCAGTCCACTTTCCAACCGTTTGAGACAAGCGCTTCTCCTTTTTCTACAGACTTCTTAGTAGTCATTCGATAGCTGAAATCTCGGGAATTATAATACTGTACATGGTTTTTGAAAAGGCCTTCATAGTACGCCATATCAGCGAAAATATCTAAGTTGCACGCTTGGCGCACATTATCGCACGTATTTTCGTTATTGATTCGAAGCTTTTTCCGCTGCTTCGTAAAAATTTTTAGGTTTTCCGCATTAGAATTGTAGAGCAGATTTTGTCCTATTGTTCTACAAGCTTAGGCTTTGCTCTTCATTTCATAATACCAAATGACTTACCGGCCAATAAACCTAAACCTAAGCACCTTAGGCTAAGTGTGGAACGTAATCTTTTATCGTTCTTTCATCACTCTATGGAGGCCTTTCAAAAGCCTGTCTTAGCTTCAAAAATATCTAAACTTTGTTATCAGGTAATTAGTGAACTCTGTCAGAAAACTAACCACAAACCCGAGCTGCTTCGGTGCCGTTTGTTGCAAATGTTACGAAATCCCATCCACACAGCCATTGCATACCCCTATGTGAACAAAAAGTGCGCTCCGCGTTTGAAAGTCAATTTCGTTCCACTTCTAGAGCGCTGTAAGAAGGCCATTTCAGAGACCAAGTAGAGTAATAAAATCATCGGGATACAATCTATCGAATGGTCAAAGTCTGAAAAAAGCGGGGAACGGTTTTGACCCCAAATGGTCGAAAAATGGATCACTGTAACCTATTTGGATCGATTATCTCTAGCAGCCTGGCTTACTGTTTTCTCCGGTTTTACTTCAATCTTAACTTTACCCCCAAATGCACATTTCCCTATTGTGCTTGTTTACTGCAGGTGTTCGAAATTGCCTCGGGAACTGGTCAGCACATTGTACATTTCGCCCAACAGTTTCCCGAAGTTACGTTCCAACCATCGGAGTGTGAAGGTCGATCAATTCATAGTATCGTCTCATATATTGACCATTACAAAGTGAGTCCTTGACAGTCGTATGATTTTTATTGTCCTATTGTTGTTAGAAATATCTACAACAGTGACGTGGTTTATTGCAAGCGAAGCAATCATAAGTGGAACGAAAAAGTATTGCGATATTCCGGATTTCTTGCAGATTATCTTGCTATCACTGATTATTTTTGAACCGTTGAAACGGTATCTTATGCACAAAAAACAAAGTTTTCTGTAGCACAATATTTTTAGCTAAATTCCAGGAAGTTTCTTTTTCTAAAGTTCCTTTCCTTAAAGAGGTAGATGTAACTGGGCAGTTTACCTTAAAGTAAAACTCTTTTTGAACTTTTTTTGTTCAAGACGAATGATTTAGCTCACGAATGTCCGCGTGCCTTTGTACATCGACGTTACTAAGCCACCAACTGAGTGGGCGCTTCCTCCTGATTATGGACCATTGTCGGTTGATGTTATGATCAACATCAACATGATTCACGTAAGCAGCCAAGCAGCCGTTGAAGGCTTATTCAAGGTAGTAAAGCTGCATGTTACTTTGTTTTTATTCTTATTAGAATATTTACAACTGTGGCTGATTTTGTGAGAAAGCATGGCACATGACAAGCCATTTGTGAATCTATCGGTGTGCAATAGTGTTTCTTACCGTTGCCTAAGAGCGCGTCTGGCGCAGTGGTTAGAGATGCTGTGCAACACGCACGTGCTCGATGGGTCAACTTGGCGCTAATGGCTCATTAAGCTTTAAGTCTCTCTGACATCAGCGAATTGGTACCAAACTTGTCTGGGAGGATAAGTAGCACCAAATATACTGGTCGGCGACGGTAAGTCATCACAGTGACCAGATATGCATCCAATTCCTGATGAAGTCGGATGCATGGAGCATCCCTCATGGATTAACCAACGCCTAGTGCTTTAGCTTCATTGTTGTCCTAGTCATGGCCTTGTATTTATACCCTAAAAACATCTAAATTTTCTTATTTGTTGTACTCCTATAGCGAACCAGCACATACAAATGACTTTTTTCCATATCATCAAGTATAGAATGTAGCTTTTTCGACCATTCTGCACGATTCTATCTGATGGCTGTTCTAACCAACTCAATAAAAAGAACGTGTACTTGAAAAAATCTGTGCGATGCGATGAAATTTTGGAAAACACATATTTCTGTGCTGTTGTGAACGTTTTAATCATTGCTCTTACATAGGCCGCAGGCAGACTGCTGAAGAGCGAGAGTGGCCTCCTCATAAACATACGGTCCTTATGCAGTTGATGGTATAATTACGCCTCAGAGCAATATCGATTTCGATGCCAGCCTAAGGAGTGAGAATCCCGAGTGGGGATTTAGAGATACTGACGACCTTGACGCGGTAAATTTGAAAGACACTGCTTAGTCGAAATCATCTTTTCGCTCTTCTATATGATTCCTCTTCAGCTGTCTCAAAACTATGGTCTGCGGTTGGCAACCATACACAATATGCCAGCCAACAACCACGTGTTGGTTTTCAGACGAGACATGTCAGATTTTGATTACGTGGGTTAGCACTGTAGGAGATTTTGTTAAGTTATTTTCTTTGTTTTCGTAGACTCAATTGTTCGAAACATTGAGCAAGTACACGTTGATAAATTTTTGTCCGTTTCTCAACATAACAGCGTAACTTTACTGAGTATGAACAAAAAAATTCATCAAGCATAGACATAATCATGGCACATAAAGAAGCTTACATACAAGACATCGTGATGGAATCCGGGAATGAGATTCAAACTGTGAACACGTTTATCAATTATTAAATTATCAATCCTATGCCCAAGTAAGTATCAAACCCAATCTAATTCGACTTCCATGTCTTCATTCAAGAAGTGATCATCGTCATCATCACTCTCGTAATCGGCGTTACTGAGCATCATGCTTTCTGATTTACGGAATATTCGTTCTCGTCGAGCATCATCGTGACGAATGAACTGCACATTTCTTTGGGTTGGATGTGATTTGAATTCAAACGGAGTGAAACGCCCACCGGATTCTTTAATCTGAAACGGTAAAACAGCTACAATGAAAGTATCTATTAGCCGTAATTTAAAAGAAGTTATGATGGATGTCGCTTAAATACTTTCATTGCGCTCGTAATCACACTCGCGAGAGGGGCTTGCGGCGCAGTGGTTAGAGGTGCTCTACGTCGCATACAAGGTCGATAGTTCGATCTTGCGCTCATGGCTAACCGATCCTTTCATCTTTTCGGGGTCGGTAAATTCGTACCACACTTGTTTCGGGGTTAAGCAGCACCAGATACATCGGTAGGCCACCGCGAATCATTGTAAAGACCAGATATGCATTCAATCACCTAAACGAGGCCAAAAATTGGTATATCTTCGGTCACATTCGTAAAAGCCTATTTACTTGACGAAATGGTTAGGAATTAACTGAAATATACCACGCTCATAGGTTTGATCACATACTCCGGACTCACTGGGCCTTTCATTTCTTCCGCTTTGGCAAAATGAGACCAGATTTTTCAAAAGATATCATCTCTGACTTAACATCATTAGACCACCGTAACTCATTGCATATCAAGGTGCATGCATCAAGGATTCATAAAACCCGAAAGCTTTATCCTTTTTTCATTATATCCACATATACATATTATAAAAAGCTGCTTTGTACGCTAAGGTTGTTAACGTGCAAAAGAGACTTACTGCAGACATCGATCGATTTGAAACAGCTGCCAGACGATGGTCAAAAACCTTAAGAGCATAATCATAAAGCTCTACATCAAGTTCGTTATGCTTTCGAATGAGCTTCAATTGTCTGGATGTCACTTCTGTATCATTTGATTTGCTTCGACTCCATGCCGACAGTTGACGATTAAAGCTGCAAAGGGAACTTACGTTTATCACAACATTCAAAAAGTTTCCATGTTGAAAATTAGATTAAGAATTAAGGAAACTATCCGTGGCGCTTCTCTTAAATGATGAGATGCACCATGAAAAAGGATTTATGTATTATTAATGAGAATTTGGTATTTTACCGTTAGACGGAACGAGATGAAAAACCAAGCCGTTTCGCTGGAGAGGAGCTTTTCACAAGAGTGTTAGTAATCATTCAAAAGCTTAAATCTCTGGCTAAAGCTACATATGGCCTTTTTCCGAGAAAACTCTTGTATAACGCTGTAGCATACAATATAAAGGCATGTTTCACACCAGCCGTGCGCCTTCACTTTCATTATGCGTATAATTCTCTGGAAGCACGAAAAGCTTAGGACATGTAGAGAAATCTTGTAGTATCTGAGTCAACCGTTTAACTGGAGTTTGTTTCAAAATGGAGAAAAAAATTCTGAATTCAATAACAAGCTATACCCCACATATCTAGCGAAGCAGGTCATCGACCGAACGCCACGCATCCAGCCCTTAGATTATTCGGTAAACAAGGGAGCCGAGTATGTGAAAGTCGATCCTCCCCGCTACACTGCAGTGAAACGGTTCTTCCAGAAAATAGGCACTGCCTTGAAATCATTAGAACTTACGCTATCGAATGATTACTAATAGTGTGAAGAGAGAGCCCTGTCCGGCGAGGTGTAACATAAATGTTTTCTTTCTCCTACAGCGCTATTAAAAGAGCTTCTCTAAAGCAAACACATTCTTAAGTTGCTCGGGACTTGTGCTATTGAAAGTGCACCAGCGGTCCAAGAAAGGAGTTTTGTCCAGCGAAATATAAACGAGAAAAAACAAAAAACGCGTGGTGCGTATGGAACATAATTTTATTCTTCACGCTACAGAACTATGCAAAGACTTTTGAAAAGCCGCCAGGTAAGGCTCTAGCCAGAGATTTAAGCTTTTGAATTATTACTAACACTCTTATGCGAAGCTCTTCTTCAGCGAAGGGATCGGTTTTTTATCCCGTGAGGTCGATTGTAAAAGTACCGAGAATTCTTCTTATTTAACCGCTTAAGCGGTGGTGAGATGTTACAAATAGTCATCTGATAATGTTGAGTAATGTGCAAAATACTGAACGTCGAACGGAACAAGAGGATCTTATTAGCGATGGCTTCAATTATACTAAATCTGTGTCACACTCAGTTTATTAAGATTGATACAAATTTGACGACGTGAACGCAGAAAAATGTTAAGACGTTATATATATATATATATATATATATATATATATATATATATATATATATATATATATATATATATATATATATATAGTAGGAATTCGTTGAATGAGAAAGTATAAAGATATTGAAATCAATTTCTGATATCAAAAAAGTCACAGTTATATCAGAAATAAGATACCTGATATTAAACAACTGTTCAAACATCATTTGACTATCTTCCATCCTCTCCTTGATACCGAAAAAAGACATGTTCCTGCATAATAAATAAGGACTGCCTTCTATTACAAACAGTCGCGTCATTCGCAACAATGAAATCCGTAAACGTACATCAGATTTTTCTTTGCACTTTCCAAGAGAATACGATCTCTCGTTTTCGGATCCATACCGTTCCGAGAGTAGCAATTCACAAGTGTCAAGTCGGCAAGCATTCTTGTTTGGCTGGAACACTATGCATCTGCGAGGGAATTTTCGACTTACTTTTTCTTTGAAATAACTATTCACTTACCGATTGAAAGCAAGATTGAAGGGACAGTGTAAGAACTCATTCAGGCTAACGTCATCCCAGCCTATGTTGGGATCGAAACATAACGGTAATTCGTCGGACGTAGGCGCTCGACCGTTACAGATATGTCTAAGCTAGCAATCAATTAATCTAAGAGTAACTCCTCAACAATGTGTAATAATTAGATGTGAGTTGATCTTGTCAGTCCACTTCTCACCTTGAAGCAATCCATGTGGCGGCCTCGTGACACATGACGATATTCCGAGATAAACCGAGAGATTGGTTCTCGAAGAAATGTTGTATAGAAGTACCTTCGTGACCGTTGAGTTCCTGGAAAAAAAATTCTTTTAGTTTCAATAAAGCGGATATCGAAGTGCTTACGAAAACATAGTAAGGCCCAGTGCACATCGAGCTCTTTTCTTATTCGCTTTACCCTCTCCATTGAAATTACTTCTGGAAATGCCATTTTCTTTTGATTTTCACTGAAGAAATTTTGGTTATTTGGTGCCTTCACGTCATCGCTTCAAACTACCTCTACCAGTTTGAACACTTCCAATGAATATACAGAAACACATGTAGCCTAATGGGTAGAAGTGCCTTGTAATGTGCATGGTCTTTGGTTAAATCCCACACCGGTGTAAACTCAGCCCTACCAATCTAGAGTACACAGACTAGTGCCACACTTATCTGAAGGAATAAAAACACGCGATAAATCGGTCGTCACCGCACATAAATATAAAATTATGAGCTCAATGTGCATTCAGTCACCTTTACAATTATTGACGGAGACGTTACGCATCTCTAAAGGATTACTTAACGCTAAATGCCTTATCCATCCACCATATTTGATATAAATTTCAGCAATTACAAATATCTACCCTCTTTCTTGTTGAGCATCTGATCCACACATCCACTAACATAGAGCTCTGTAAAATCCGCATGTAAACCGCATAACCAACCCGTTGAATAACGAGAAAACAACCAGATCTGAAAGCCCGACTTAAATGAGGATTTTGTTCAACATAAGTGGTGCTAACGGAACTCATTATACATCTAAACGCCAAAATGACTATCAGATGGCGCACCAATTGACGAGAGTCGGAGCATGAGTCTGTAAAGAGGTAAATCGTTTGCCTTAGTTTTTTTCTGAAAATTCTGCTAAGGTGGGCTGCTAGCGTAAAGGTAGTAATGCCGATCATCACGAGCACTGTGCTGGTTCGACCCCTCCCGGGGCTTACCAAGCCTTTCATCACGTCAGCATAGAGAACCTGGTACCAGACTTGTTTGATAAAGTCCGCTTTGTGCAATCCAAGTGGGGAGGACTGCTATTTTAAGATCCCGGGGAGAATCGACTCGACCAATATTCACCGACATTCATAAAGAAGGCAACAATCCCTGAGCAGCAGGCGAACTCACCCGCAAGAAGTCATAATGTCACCGTAGGTGATGGATTCGAGGAAACGAATTGAATGCAAGTAGTGCTGACACCTGCACAGTAGACTTGAAAGATGTGTCGTGTAATAGGAATTGGTTTTAGAATAAACATAGGTACAAGTCCGAGACTTTCACCTATGTCCGTTATGAAAATATAGGGTAATAAACAAACTTCCACAACAAATTTTGTTATGCCATAATTACATGTTTTATCAGTCTAGTTCATATTAAGCTCACCTCAAGCTCAATCATAAAAACTTGGACCTGACTTTTCATTTGGAACCAAAAAAAGGCAAAAATTTACTGTTTTTCTTGAGTTTTATTACGTAACAATACCCTTGGAAAATAATTTTCTTCATAACAGAAGAAGATACAATCTAATTAACACATTTACGAAGTCGTGAACTCAACAACAATCATAGAAAAAAATACATTGACCAAGATTGACCCTCTACAGACATCAGTCTTCTTTCAATAGTTTATTTTGGTACACAGAACCCTTTCTACAGTTCTTCTAATCAGTCGATAGCTCAACAAAAACTTCTTCACGAACGAGTTTCATTGACAGGTAAATTGATTTACGACTGACTTTTACTCCTATTCTAGTTGATAAAATGAATCATAGTTATGGTATGGAATGAGAAGTTATTACAGAAATTGACTCCACATAGGCTATGATGCACTTTCAGATAGTGACACCAATGTGCTTAAATGACAGACTTTAGTAGCATAGCATATATACCATCATACCTATAAAGCAATTGATCAAAACCTCCTCATCAGTTTTGACATTCTTTTAACGCTTCAAGTCTTCTGGTGACCAAAAAATATCTATTATTTTTAAGTAAACACGTCCGCCACAGCTGAAAATGAAGCCTCAATCCATGTGACTGACAGCGAATTTGAGAGTTTCGCCATAGTGTCATCATGAATGTGTTGATTACAAATATCAATTTTTCATGAGATCTGGATGAAAATGGTAAGACAAGACATAATGGAACGTAAGCTACCTCGTTAGGTCTATTTGGACGAAGACACGTACATCGTTTCCTTCCTTTGATACACTGACAAGGCTGCTCAATATTGAGATGACGAACGAGGAATTTCTCAAATGACGTTCCAGCAGTCTTTTGTATGTGAACGAACACTAGCACATCATGATTGGAAATGGAAAATCTAAATACGTAACCATAGTTTGGCTCAGCAAATGTAAAAGAATTTCGAATTGAAAAATAGACATTGTCTCACCCTTTCGCTTGGTTTGTTATAAGGCGAGAAAATGAAGTGTCATACAATGAAGAACTCGTCTGGAGAGATTCAGAGGTACGATTAGCAATCAAAGCCGAAACTCCTTGCTTTTCGAGTACATCAAGTTTTACAAACTGGCTCCTAAAAGCTTCATTCAATTTACTGAATAATCAGTTTATTGAACTCATTACAAAAGCGGCTTTCGGTGTGGGTTCAGCTTCTGCTTGGGGACATTAGAACTTTTTTCTTGGATATTGTCTAAAAATGATGAAGGGGATCCTTCCTGGTAGATAGCTAAGCTATGTAGGTCTATACCACAACTACTCAACGAGATTTGTGTTTTGCGGTTTGAATGAATTTTCCCAGACAAGGTCAACTTTGTTGACACGGATGTTTAAGGCCTGGTTGACCTGGGGTGATGTCAAATCAGGACCTCACGTTATAGTATCCATAGGCGACGCGTAGAGAGGTCGGTATAGGCTGAACATAGGTCGTTTTTCTTTGTATCGGTTTATTTGTGAACACAGAACCCTTTTGCTATACTTTTTTCCAATCAATAGGTAGCTTATTCAATACAGATGTTGTGACAGACTCGGGCCAGGAAAGCTCTATTCTGCACCTATAAATATGCAAAAGAAACTCTCCAATTTCAGTGCTAATCAGTTCAATAAATTATACTCTACAAGTAAAAGGCATGTTTGAAAAAAGACTGAAAAAGAGACGCACAAGGTATGAAACTTTTCCAGATGTTAACAGCGATGTCATTGTATGATGAAGCATAGTAAGAAGTAGTAAATAGCATCATACATATCACTAATCCTCATGGAACGACAAGGACAAAACCTCCTTTACAATCTTATCATGCTCAAAAGTGATCAAAAGTGAAAAGGGGGTGAAAAGTGGAAGTGATGAGAGTGAAAGAAAGTGAAACATTGAGTAGCTATCTGAGGGCTGATCAGGTGACATGAGTTGAATTGAGTTCACAGCGCTCGTCTCAAGGAGTAGATTATCGGCAGACATACAAAATAAGGTGATTCTAATTATTAACTACGCACCGGATGCATTGTTTCCATTATATTTTGAACGAGTCTCAAACATGTGATGATTACTGTTTATAAGATTCGTAGCGGCTTTTTCACATAAGAAATATCTCAGAATTACGATGACAAGAATAGATAAAGAAATGATTTTTGATGTTTCTTCAAAATCGCAAACAACTTACGTTGATGAGATGTAATTGACATACTGGTATTGATTACCGGTTGATCCTAAAACGAAGATATCGAGCTAAGTAAACTGATGCATGCCATCTAATTGATCTAATAGGTGAACTAGAAACTGAAGAAAGTGAAGTGCTTACCGATTATAAAGTACACAGCAGGTGTGCATAAAATTACAAAAAGGAACACGATGAACTTTCGAGAACATAATGTAGCATTCACTCTATTGTCTGACGTCTTAACATAGTAGAATTACAACGAACGTTCGTGTCATCATGCCTGATTCCTTCTCTATTGAATCTTCAAATAAATGCTTTCGTATTGAAAATTCACATAAAACCGGCAATCACCATGGACACTATTAGAGATGAGATTCAGACTCAGGAATTGAAAATCTACTATGTATTGATCATTCCATAATAGAGCAAAAAAAAACTGCAAAACAGAAATCAGAAGTACGTTTGAAGACAAGTGCAAAAAAAGTGAAATTCTCAACTTCATTTGAATAATGTTATAGATTGCCATGAAATAGTGCACGATGGTCTTCGTCTTCAACAAGACCTAAGCCTTGCCTAAGCCGACCGCCTAGAATTTGGAAAGGCGTATTTTTGGCTACCTGTCTACTAGCTACACTCGCAGCTGGACAAGATTTACGGATCACTGAACGGCATTGGGAAACGTGACCACGCTTGAATCGGGCCATCATTACAGACGTTTACGACGATCGAAAATGACTGGATAATATGTTGAGCTCGAATCGATAGAGTTCGTCTCAATGATTTACTACATCCTTACCTTCTAATCGACTATCTTGAGACGTCGCTTCAAAATTCAATATAATCTGATAGGATGTTTTAAGCCTATTAAAAGGTCTGATATGAGCATCTCTGGTGATATACGTACGTTTCGACCTTCTCGCAAGCCTCATCAGTACCACATGCCCTACGGCTCTCCTCTGCTACTATTAGCAATCGGTGCCGAACATGTATCACTCTATATAGTGGCTGAGCTGAGGCTACACCTGCCACGACTGAGTTCAATGGGTGACTCATGCGGGTATAACTTTGCGGAAAACGCTTAGAAAATATGCCTGATAATCATTATTTAGCCACGCATGTCAGTGGTCTGTCAATGAGGGCTGACTTATAGAGCCCGATACACGTGTTTCGATCTTGCGATCTCGTCAGTCGGGCAGTTACCCTTTCTCGTCTTTTGCTAATCTCTGTGGGGCCACATTCGAGTGTACAACACTCTGTGTTTGGTGAGTTTTTCACTGGAGATAGAGTGTAAAGCGTTCGTCGTCGCTAACTCCTATTGTGAGGACTGGAGTACCCACGGAAATTAGCGAAAGACGGGGAAGGGTAACTGCCCGACTGACGAGATCGCAAGATCGAAACACGTGTATCGGGCTCTATAAGTCAGCCCTCATTTAAAGACCACTGATATGTGTGGCTCAAATAATAATTATCAGGCATGTTGAAATTTGAGCAGTGGTCTTAAGAAAATTAGAAGTGTGATGCCTTTTATCTCCCCACAGGCAGTTTTGACACTCGAAAGGGACAAAGGCGAAACTTGACGGATGTTCGTACGAGATTTTAGCAATTAGTTGCAAAGTACTGAATGTTCACTTAAACTGCACAAAAGATGATCAATATAGATATCCAATCAAGTGTTAATTAATCAAGAGATAAATTCACAAAGAAGTTGGCGCAGGTTTGAACCAGTGGTCTCATTGTACACTATTAAGTATCTCACTTCGCCATACTACGAACCGTATCCAACATTCATTTGAGTGAAGTACTTAGAACTACCTAGCGACCACTGTTATTTCAGCATAATACACTTTTAAATAATATCTACATACTATTATTTAAGCCAACTTGTCATGTGGTCTGGTAAGAGCTCTTGTACAGCCCGATACACGTGTTTCGTGTCCACAGACTCGTCAGTCGCGCAGAACCCGTCGTCCTTCGATGTTTTTATAGTCAGTTCTCTCGAAAGCTCTGCTCCCTAATAGAGAATCATCGAAGACGAACGTTTTACACTCTATGTCAAGTGAGATTTTCACCTAACGCAGAGTGTTGCGCACTCGATTGCTCGTTAGCTGGTATTTTTAACATAATATACCTCTGTTTCGAGTGCTTTCGAGCGTGGTCTTAATAAAGCACTCAAAGTAAAGGTATATAATCTATATAGTTTCTTTTCAAAAATAGCATCTCAACTAACATAGATGTAATTATTATTGCCTGTCAATATCGCATAAAGAGTAAAATGATATTTCGCTCTCGAAACATCTAATTGTTTTGACTAGGCATTATAGATGGAACGCACTTAGGTATTCTGAACTCACTGCGATTCCAATTTGTATTTTATCACGTCTTCTCACAAGTTTCGGCACTGGAGCATTAAATACCTAACTTACTAAGCAGAAGTAATTCGAATTGCTGAACAATACTATTTAAAGTATGCGTCATCAGCCTGAACACATTTCTGCCATTTCCCAGGCATCGAAACAATACTGCGCTCATAAAACTCGTCATGCATGGATTGAAATAAAGTTGTCAATCCTCGACGCAAATGATTGATGTCTCGAAACATCTTTCACTTGAGGAAATGCTCCTGCGACCGGGAGAGATGACAGTGAAACGTCCACAAGTCAGGAGTGTACAGCAGACGATCCAGCAACTCCCAGCCCAGTTTGCTCAACTTCTTCTTGGTCAATTCGGCGACATGGAGCCTTGCGTTGTCTTGAAGCAGGATGAGATTACGGCGACGTCGACGTGACAGGGCCTGATTGCAGTGGTCCAGGTGCTATTCGCCTGGCCACAAATCCTTTAGCTTTTGCACGATTGATCTTCTCGAAGGCGGTCTGTGCATCGTGTAGCAATTCGTCCCCACAAAGCAGTGAATTGCGATAAAGGCCACGTTGAGCGGTCATGACGTTGTAAGTATGGAGAACTTTGCTACCAGAAGAAAGCTCAGAAAATCCTACCCCAAGTGGTATTGATTTATTGCCCGAGGGATAACAGAAATGTGTTCAGGGTGACGACACATACTTTGAATAGTGTTGTTAGGCAAGTTTAATTACTTCTCGTTAATAAATTCGCTGTTTATTGCTCTAGTCCTAAAACTTATGAGATCTGATATTTATATACAATGCATATATATATACGTACTTAAGTACATGTATATGTATATATATATAATATATATATATATATACTTATGCATATGTATACATATATATACATATACTTAAGTATATCTATACATACATCTATATATATATATACATATACATATACTTATGTATGTATATCTATATATGCATATATATATATATATTCGCTCTTTGTTCTTTCTTTTCTCCTGAGCTGCTTGTGCAAAACTCCTGTAAGTGTTTAGCATATCTCGGTCGATGAAGTAATTACTACACATAATATGGAGGGCAACGAGAAAAAGGAGATTCAACAAAAAAAAAGTCAGAATGAATCGATACGAGGGATGAGGGAGTGACATGAGTGAGGACTGAGGAAAATAGTCATGCTAAGCGGAGCTGTAAGCCAACAGCCGATGGCCGGCCTGACCCGACGAGGGCTTTTATCGGAGACTCGTGCGACTGCTGCTGGACACCCAGATCGACCGAGCGCGGTTCGCGTCCGGCGCGTTCACACCAGCTGTTCGGGCGACCGCCCAATTGATGAATGAGTGCAGATTTGCAAGGCAAGCGATAGACATCGACCCGGTCATTTCGCACTCATCATAACTTTTTCACCCCCTTGTGTTTCAGTAATGTCTCCAAGTTCTCTCCAGGATTTCAATTAGTGTTTTATGGAATGAGGGGGGAGGAGGCGGAGTGATTGAAGCGCAGTGGGCAGAGGTCCTCAACAGCACACTTATGCTCACTGGTTTGATAGCGCACCCGTGCTAACCAAACCCTCCATTCCTCCGGTTCGGGCGAATCGTGACCAGGATTCGTTGGGGTGGGACAGTAACCACTGATTGTATACATCGATATACCACCTGTGAGTGGGCAAAATATACGTTCTATAGTTCCCTTTCGCGATGCTTGAACAAGTCGAATGCATGGCGTGTGCCTCAGGAGCTAATCAATAGCAAGAGATTTTACCTTTGTACTTTTATTATACATAGTGCTTACGTGTTATTTCGTCAATTAGATATTCGTTGTTAAATTTTTGCATCAGCTTTCACTTTTTTTTTTTTTTTGCAATTTGGTGCTGCCCAACAAAGTATGAATCTCTCCAAGTAACCGTTCTTAGCGGTGGTATGACGTTACAAATATGCATTCAGCAATGTACAGTGTTATTTAAAACTGAGGGCACAGTGGCCAAGTGGTTGTGATACTCGTCGCGGCGCACGTGAGGCCGAACACTCCCTCTCCCCAACATTTTCAGTAGTCAACAATGCTTGCCCTATGAAACACCACAACCTGGCTATCCTCGAGATTGCAAGGAGACGCGCTCAACCATTATTCTACAACGTTCAAGAAGAAGAGGAAAAAACGATTGAATGCTAGAAGTAATGCAGTCAGCACTGTGGAGATTGTGAAAAAAAAAGCACTCTGAAGACGAATATAAGGTGCCACGATATCCAGAACTGGGGACGTCAGCTGGGATTCGAGCCCGCATATCACCCTTTCTGGAAGCGCTTCCTAGCCACTGCACTACCCACGTTCCTATACTGCCATCAAAGGTGAAATGCTCGTTCGAATGCCATCTGACGTTAAAAAATTTGCCCATCACCTATCAATATAATTGGATTTTAGGTTTTCCAAGTCTTTGATGTCGTTATGATTCATCAGTAGACAGACCTATAGATGATTTATTGTAGCAGATTGTGTATACCAACGAAATGCTGTATGAAGGCGCGTAATTTTGATTCATGTTTTCTCTTTCTTTTTTTTTCTTGTTATTTTGAATCGTTTCTCTCTGAAACTCCTTCGTGGCATATTCACTGACTATATATATATATATATAATATATATACACATATATATATATGATATATAATATTCTTCTTTCTCCTTGTCTGACTTTCCTACTTGAAAGCCAGTGAAAGCCTTTTTCTTTGAGAGGAAACATGCTGATAAAAAGGCAATGGTCTCCAAACTTTCATACCAATTGTCCCCTTATTTCATTCTACGCGAAAATTTTCTAACAAGCATATTTTCGCTTAACTATCTTTTAGTAAGAAATTTTCAACCGTAACCCGTGAATTCCATTATTATTAAATTTTTCCAACATTATCTACAAACACCCTCTTGATGTATTGATGGTGAAGATTTGGTTCACGGTTTTTTTTTTATTATGATAAATAATAGGGTACTTATAGCGGAAACTTTTGAGCCGATCTCATTCACTAGAGAGGAATTTTTCATAACAGTGTTAGCAATCATTCGAAAGCTTGAATCTCTGGCTAGTATTTCACATCGCCAGTTTTCACAGCACCTTTTTATAACGCTGTAAAATCCAAGATAAAATTATGTTTCACACTCGTCTCTCGTCTTCATTTCTAACATGCGTAGAATTCGCTGGAAGCACGAAAAGCATATCAGCATGTAGAGATTTTCCGTATGAAAAAATCACCAGTTGAATAACAATAATTCAAACCCAATCAATCGTCTCGCCCTCCCCGCTCCGTGAGTTGGCCGGTATACTAGTTAGTCACCGAATGGCTCATGGCTGAGTAGAATGTAAAGGGAGGCCACAGCGAGGAATTGTTAGTAAGGATCGCCTGATCCACCACACTATGCGTCGAAGCGGCAGCAACTAGTGTTATTTTATTGAGGATTTATCCACTGCATCGACAGAAACTTTAGATAAAAACGTGTAACTCTGATATTACGGAAGATTCTCTACACCCTGATATGCTTTTCGTGCGTACAGCGATTCACGCTCGTAGTAAAAATGAAGGCAAATGCGAGTGAGAAACAAAATTTTTTCCAGATGCTGCAGCGTTCTAAAGGGTGTTGTGAAAAACCGGCAACGTGGGTTTGTAGCTAGAAATTTAAGCTTTCGAATGATTACTAACACTCGTATGAAAAGTTCCTGCCAGCGAATGAGACCGGCTTAGAAATTTGGCGCCCTCTTACATAGCAGTACCATAATAGTAACATTCATTTGTATCTTTAATTTAATTAGATGTTTTTCTATGATTGTTGGTGATGTATGGTTTTGTGGATTCTTTGTAGGTCCGGTATTGGTTCTATCTCTTTGACGTTTTCCTTTGCCGTCACTTAAATGCCATAACTTCAGATTACACCGTTATCGATGCGATAAGTGCGGCAATTTCGTGGACATCTTTACGTTAGGAGCTAATTTAGCATGCCGAGCGGTGCTGAACATTCAACGCTTTACGACCCTACTGTAACACATTATACACTTTCACCGTTTCATTTATGTTAATGACCAATTTTTTTAGATAGGTCTGCTTTATGTGTTCAATCTTATTGTTGGTACTGGAGCATTGGCTTTACCAAAAGCGTTTCAAACTGCCGGCTTTGTCCTCAGCATAGTAGTCCTCGTGATTTCATGTACTGTAAGGTACGACTGTTCACTTCAGAAGTGAAATTAACTGCTAAATTTTCTTTTCAGTTATATATCAGCAACTTTTGTTATTGAAACGCTTTCTATCGCAAATGCAGTCAATTTCCGCAAACGTGAAGAAGAGCCTTCGGATTTTGATGGTTGGTGAACAACTAAACAGAAGTTCCAACTTTTTTGTATCAGATATGCTCATTACGCCAAATTTTTATCTCCACCAGATCAACACATTGGGTACGACAGACCAGTTTAGTTTGACACCCTACCATGATGCTTCATTGTAGTTCTTTGGTGTTTTCTTCTTGCTTTCAGTACCATGCTCAAATCACTGCCGCACCATATCATACATGTCCTATGTAGTAAAAGCGTAACTCAAGCGATCAACTTGTAATAATTTATCAATCATCATTTATTCAAAAACAAAATATAATACCCAACTTCAGCAAATAAACCAATTTTGCCTTATAAAGCTGCAAAAATACTATCAAAAAAGGCAATTTGTGAATAGTCAAAAACCAAACCAAATTAAAACCATACATATTCAATACAACCTTAAAAACCACAATCTGAAATTTTAACTTAACTTATTGTGTTGCAATGTTACTATATGAGATATGGTGTATCAATGATTTGAGCATATTGCACTGGAAGCAAGAAAATAATATAAAAAAAAAACTACAGTGGAGCGCATGGACGCCAGCACGAAGCACTCGGCACAGCAAATTGTTCGCCACTGATCCGCCGCGCGCGTGACACGGCGAGACTAGCGCTGTGGATCTTTCGTATCCAATGTGTCAAGGTGTTCAAATTAACGAATAATCACCGAAAATTTTCGAAAAGTTGTTTTTCAGATGTAGTAATTAGCGAAAGTGGACCCTCTTCATTTGAAATCAACGAAAAAAATTGAAATTGTGAGTTATATCTTGGATGATATTGTGATATGCATTCTTATACAATATATATTCATGTATATATATGCATATGTATATGTATATATATATCTATATCTATATATATATATATATATATATATATATATATTCTTTTTAGAGTCAAATGGCCTCGATGTTCCTTGGTCGAAGTGGAGTAATTTTCAGTTATCTTGCACTGAATATTTACCTCTTTGGTGACTTAACCATATATTCTACCACAGTTCCAAATCATTGATGAATATCATATGGTAAAGTAGTATTTTTCCTTTCAATTTTCATTGTATAAGTTTTCTTTTATAGTGCACGTGTGAACACATCTAATGTTCTACCTTCTGATCATTGTCGAGATAACTGGCCAACGTTTTTCACTCGATTCATAGGTGGGAATCTGTTCATTTGGTTGATTTGATCACTTCATCGAGCCACATTTTATTCAAATCCTATTTTCAGTGTATCGATTTTGTGTCATTTTGTTTGTAATGGTGTGTACTCCCATGATCCTCATTGGTATAACAAAAACTAAATATGTACAACTTGCGACGACAATCGCCCGCTGGTCAGGTGAGCTTTAGATTCAGATCAATTCAAAAACTTGGTCGGGTTATTTTTCTTGAACCTGCTTTGATTCACGAGCCGCTGGCTTGGAAAATCCATGGTGAACACCCGAGATCTTGGTGCCATAGCTGGCTCAAGATATATTCGAAGAGGAATTGATACCCTGTGCAGGAGGCCTTTTTTTACCATTTAGCTTTTATTCTGATGATCGTTCTGGCTTCTGCGCAAATTATGACGAACGGGATTGCCGGAAATCCTCCAACAGTGAATGTTCATGGCTTTGGCTCCCTTTTTGGAGTTGCAGTTTATGCCTTCATGTGTCATCACAGCCTTCCGTCTCTAATAACACCTATGAGGTATTAATTTTACTTAGTTATATATCTGAATCATCTACTAGGGAAAGAACTTATCATTTTCAGTTCTAAATCAAGAGTATTTATGAAACTTTTTTGTGTATATGTACTGGTCATATCATTTTACTTCACTCTTTCCCTAACCGGTTCTTTCGCATTCGCAAAAGTACAGGTATGATTTGAAAGTTATTTGATGATTGTCCAAGATCTTACTAAAATTCTAATCAGATTCAAAAGATCTTCTGACTAGTAATGAGAATCCGAGCCACGAAATGGGTACTCTAATGGGATTATAATTTTTTTTTGCCACAAAACTTGAAACTGACAGGAATATGTGATCACAGAAAAGTTCTATTCACATCTCAAATTTTGTTCATTACAAAAATGCTCTGTGTATGAGTTGAGTTAGACTGCTTTCACCTTCTCAATAAACTTTTTCAGGATGTCTACACCCTCAACTTTCTTCATGATGATTTAAATTCGTTGTTTTATTTGATCTGTGACCATTTCTTAGCATTGTTTCCCGTATTCACCTTAACAACTAACTATCCTATTGTTGGCATTACACTTATTAATAATGTGCGGATTGTTCGCGATATTGTTCGTGATATGATGATGCCTAGAAATTCTCGGTGAGTTCCTATACTTGCGTGACTTTCAAATGCCATAAGAATGTTACCTAACACTTACCTCTCAGAACATGGAGGGATTTAGGGATTTCTCCGAGGAAGAGTTGCTTTCACAAGACGAGGATGAACATGACTCTAGACTGCGGCGAAACATTCATTATGATAGTGTAAGTCTTCAGATTATTCTGAATAATCGCAAAGAAGTCTCGTAAAGGTCATATTTTGAATGTGCAGAAAGGACAACAAATATCACATACTTCTCGTGATCGTGTAATCATCTATGCTAGTTCAAAATCTCTCCAATCCAATTCATTTGCGTTTGTAAATTAACAGTTTTACTGAAAAGTGCAGTTAGTTTCTCTTGTGACAGTGTGCTTTTGGCCTTGCAGAAAAAAATGTATCTGTCACTCAAATACTCAATTTCTAATTCACTTAGATTCAGCTGTACGACATAGTTGTTCCGATTCTCGTAATAACGTTACCAACAATAATTAGCCTAATGACGGATGATGTTCTTTTGTTAGCTGCTGTAACAGGAAGCTATCCAGGTAAGCAAAGTAAGAAGCAAAACAAAAGGTGAAATGTAAAGGCAAGACATTTTTGGACACTTCTCAAGTTCTGATTCTTGTTTCATATCTTTCCAACTTTAAATGCTAAGAGCATTACTTAACAATCAGAGACCAACATGAGTTGATTTCCTCTTGCAAAGTGCAAAAATAACGGCCCATTTTTGATTTCAAACTAACATCTCTCAGCTCAAAATGAACTTGATGGGGACAAGAACCAGGGAAATCTGAAAGATTTTACTACAGGATAAGACGACACGTGTAAATCGTTCGTTGTCGCGTACTCTAAGGGGACTGGAGAACCCCGAGAGGATTGGCTAAAGACGAAGGGTCTGCCTCACTAGCGAGGCTGCCAAGGCCGTAACATGTCCATCGGGCTGTACAAGAGCCCATGACAGACCTCATGACATGTTGGCTCAAATAATAATTATGAGATCCCACAATGTATTAGGTTACCAAGAAATTCACCGGACTTTTTCGTTTTAATCAATTATTTTTCATGCGTTTAGGTCTCTTTATTTGTACTATCGTTTAGGTAGCTTCTTACTGTTAATTTCATATATAACACTTACATATTTGTTCTAAGATAGAATTGTCACGATAGCAAAAACGTTTGTTGATACTACACAAATATCGTTTGGGTTCAAGTGCTGCTGAAACTTCCACCAGATTAACAAAGCCTGGGGCCACACAACTATTGGGAAAACTGCAATTTTATTGTTTTAATGAATCCAAGGCTGAAAATGGATATTTGACGCCAAGAAATTGACTAGCACGCAGTTTTGAATGCAATTGAGACCTCTCCATCGTTGACAATACTCGTGTAACAACAAGAATCTTCTTGACTCTCGGGACAACTCCATTTCAAAACAAATGTATAAGTGTTCTATATCAAAATAACCGCAAGAAGCTGCTCTAGACGACAGTAGAAATAAAAACCTAAAAGCATGGAGAATAAACAACAAGGACGAAAAAGTTCGGAAGATTTCTTGCCAACCCAATATGCACCAATGGCTGAAGTCGAATACGAAACTTTTAACATATTTCTAGGTGTTGCAGTACAATTCCTCATTCCATGTTTACTGATTATGAGGTCGCGAAGGTATGCGAAGAGTGTGCTCAATTTTCCTGTGCCGAAAAAGTACGCTAGTCCCTTTCAATCCAACAACTGGCCATATGCAATATTTGTCTGGTCCGCATTTGCTGTCATTATGGTTACATTCAACATTCTTGGTTTTCGGTTTTAGCTTCATATCCATTTTTTTTTCTACCTCGCAGATGATAGCATTTATGCAGGTGATACTGGTATTTGAAGATCATAACATATGCGACGTGTATGTGTTTATCTCCTACTTTGCTCATGTTTATTTTAAGCTGTGAAGCATTTAGTGCCATAATATACCCATATGTTTATAGCACATCTGTTGCAATAAACTGTAATAGCTATATGAATCACAGATGAAATTCTTTCTTACCGTACTAGCTGCTAAAAGAATTGCAAAACAGCTAGCCGATCAATATAGATAGAAACAGTGATAACAACCAATTTAACAATCATAGAAATATTAGATAAACTCTTTTTGTCCGTATTAGCTACCAATAAGATACAAAAACAACTACCGCACTATGAGAGACAAAACAAAATGAAGAGGAGCTAAACTATCACTTAATATGGGAGATGAGCAAATTCATCTTGATTAATATCATAATCCTTGGATTTTTGACTCAGTCGATACCACCCTCCGAGAAACCCCACGTCTTAAATCTTCTTGAAGAATTAGCTCCAGATCCAATCTTTAGGATTCTTGTCCTGGGACCCGTATATCCTCACCTATAAGTGCAAAGAAGTATGCCATACCTATGATTTTTCTAATACCACTCACTTCTTTACTTGATAAAAACGTAATTATGAAAAAAACCTAAAACACGCTATAAAGACTGCTTCTGCGCCACACCTATTACATAACTAGTGTTCAGATGCCAATCTCCAAGCTCTTCTTGAGGCTGTCGGTCGCACCATATTCCGTCTGATCGTCCTGAAGGAGACCAAAAGCAACGAGACCGACATACGCCTATTAGATGATGGACCCATTGTCATTGGAGAATTAGGAGTGTTCCCTCAAAGGATGTCGGTGGAAGTGACTTTGTCGAACGTCCATCCGTTTCCCATCAGACTACCTCATGCGAGATCCTATCAACTCCTTTGACGATTTTTCGTTTCCCAACTACGCGTCAAGAGAAAGTATCTTCAGCAACTTCTCACCAACTTGTACAACTGATCAGAGCAAAACAGACGCGTTGCGTTCTACAACCAGTTTAGAGAAGTATTTCGCAACGAAAAGTTTATATAAATTGTTGCTGGAGACTTCGAAGCCAGACTGGGAACGGCGAACAGAAATGAGTACAGGATAGGAGTACTCGGAATAAGAGAGTGAGAGTTGGAGCCGTTCCGTAGGACTGCTTTCTAAAGCATAATACTCCCACGAAAAATTTCTCTGAGAATGGAGAAGATGGTCGATGACATGGTAGCCTGCTAATGGCACGCTTGATAGGAAATTGACCATATTAACGCGAGCAAAAAAAGTATAACTTTTTGACAAAAACTCTCATCATCGTCCAATGGAAGTAACGTCTAGCATCTCCGATCGCAGATGAAAACGATTTCATTGATACGGTATGTACCTCGCGCACGTCAGCATATTCGAAGCAGACCTCCACCATAGATGACGATTGCGTGAGAAGGAAACAGATGAAAATTATTCTGAAACCGGCGTTACCAGCAAAGTCGGGCCAATCAAGGACCCAACTATTAGGAGAAGAAAAAAAAAGATTCCTTGAATATCCAATCTCTAGAATTATTCTTACCCTCTCTTGAAGTGACTCGTATATCCCTACCTGTAAGTGGGAAAAGTATGCCATATTCATGGTCTCTCATCACAGAACTTCTTTAGTTAAAAAAAAGATAGCTGGTCTATCGGAAAAATGTCTGGCACAGAAAATAAAACTAACAATACCAGCATCGTTTAGGTGATTGAATACATATCTGGCGTTCACAATAACTCACGATGGGCTACCGATGTATCAACATCAAGCGTCATGTTCCACAATAGTTTGTGTCAAGGCTAACTCTTGCTTCAAAAAAAAACAGGATTGACCACTGCTTCAGAAAAAGTTAGCAAAGAGAACCGTGTAAATACTTACTGCTTTGTCATAGTCAAATCGAACAAGTAACGAGAAAAACCACAAATTATGATAATGTAATTGGTCTTGAGATAGTAATATGGACCTCTCTGCAAACTCGACATCTAGAAAATATCACATTTTTTGTTCAAAATTAGGAGAGGAATGAATGAATGAGCTTACCACTTTCCTTACTATGTACTGGAGCTGGTAGAACTATCATTATTTGACGCAATTCACGTAACTCATCGAACATACTCGCTTCGGAAGGACTTGTGGAATATGCGTACACCAGACCACTTAATCCGGTGGCATAGATTCCTCGAATAAACATTTTATGAAAGATATACATAACACTATTTCTTCAAAAGTTCAAAATATCATATGTTTGAATGTTAAATCTCACCTGCTTTTGCCGGTTTGCTACTATCCTATAATCATTTCCAATTGTTCGCCAGTAATCAACAAAATTCCTGCCCAATTTTCGGAAAAATCCAGGAGTAACGACGGATATTCTACTTTAACAATGCTTATCGTCATCGTAGTAAAACTATTAGGTTGTTTTGAAAATTAATGTCACATTAATGAGTCCGTTTTCCTTGTACCTTTTAAAACATTACTTTTCTACCGAATAGTGTAGTATATATTGCAAAGCTCGTTGCACTTAGTTTTGTCTCGCATAGTTGAACCCCAAAATGAACTGTGTTTATAAAAAAAATGAAAAAGTAGCATTTTACAAGTCAAAACAAAAAACTGGACAAATAGTCTATTCTACGAATTTACTCAGACTTACGCGGCTCAAACGACTCGAAGCATTCATGACTTATGAAGCTCACGTGATATCAACAAATGCACGAGTCGATGTTGGTTTAGAAAATTTTGTCGCAGTGAATTCGATCTTAGAAGTGTTAAAGATCGAGGGTGTTCTTCACTACTGACGACGATGAACTGTGATTAGCTGCAAGCCTGTAGAGGAATATAAGCCAACCGTTCGGGGACATACAGAAGGGTGCACTGTAAGCATCTCAAGTGTTCCAAAGCATGTAAGAAAGCTGCAAAATTAAAGACGCTAGTCAAATGAATCCAGCGCGAATCGAATGACAATCAAAAGAATAGCCGTGTGGAGGTATCGTCGGTGTTTCTTCAGAACGACCATTCCTCCACCATATTTCGACGCTCCCTACGTCGGCGATAATTTCCTCAGTGGTTGCACCGCGATCTTCTGAGCGACTTTTAAATCCAAAATTGAACCGAAAGGTCATACTCACAATTTAGTAGTGTGATTTGATCCAAGATACCTTCCTGAACCCGCGCAAACGATTGCAGATAAGAAGTACCCCCCATAAGTTTGGGCATAAATAAAATAGTTTAACGATTATGATAGACATGGGCTATTAGAAAAGCAATTACTTCACATGAAAACAGTCACAGGTTGTACTATCAACGCTGCAAAAGTCGAACAAATTGGGCTTTCGAAACTCTGCCTTATCCAGCACAGTAACCAAATCTCTCATCTCACGGGAATTAAATCTTCAGCCATCATCTCGACAATACCGTGTTAGAGAGATGCTTCAGAAAACAAGGCCGAGACCGAAACTACCTTCAACACTTTCGTTGCCCCAGACATCCAGAACTGTATGCGAATGGATTGGAAAAACTTGTTTCTTGTTAGCGAAAACTCGACCGAAGGTTAGAATAGCTTTCGTCCCAGACCACAACTTTACTGAGTCCATTTATGTCACCTCAAAATACTTGTTAAAATTGGATATTGATTCCCGCAAGACTTACTATAACCTCGCTATCACGATAATATAAGTACTGATCTGAAATTTGACCGTCACATTAAGAGCGATTTGAGCACAAAATACTTTATTGATGGATTGTCTGGTAAACAATTGTTGACAAGGTCAAATGAAAACTACACTGGTCCCGCTTGAGTTATTCGACGATTAACGACTCAGGTGACAACAGGTGAACAAAATTTGATGCAAACAAAGTGATCCTCTTTCCAAAGTGAATATCAAAAAAAAAAAAGAAGAATATGACTCTGAAGCATGTGCTAACGGATTTTCTTACGCTTTGCATCACTCCAGTACAGAAAGAATTGCACAAAGAGAACAGCATTAAGAAGTGCCGAAAGCACATAAGAGATGATCAACAAACCATCACCAGTCTCTTGTACAGATGTGAACACTCGAGCAATCGTACCTGAAAGATCTAGTATTTCCAAGAATGCTAAACATAAGGTCTGTTTTCTTCCCGCTTTATCAGCGCTTCTAGATGACCTAAATATCTTCTTAACCTAAACCCAACAACAATGCATATTGATTCCAATATGTGTGCTATTGAACGTTCCAAATCGTACACGTTAATTCTAATGCACACGGCTTTCTTCTAGCCTATTCTATCGAGCAGAGCTTTTCTGCTTGACTTTCTTTAGTCAATCAACAGCTTGCCCAAGTAGAATTTACAGTGGGTCTGGCCCACGGATAAGCAAAGCCGATGCGCTATGCATATAAACAATCGTTTCTGGACGGTGGGACGAATTGCAGCATAAAAAACATGGGAAAGCCTAAGAAATACATTTCTTATTATAATACGAAACTATGCACAAAGTTGATATTACCGTTCATAGATAATGAACGAATCCTCTCCACTACACAAGAGTTAATCATACACATAATGTGTCCGAAAGATATGGAAACATAGGCGGATGCTTCGATGTTAGAGAAGACGGAAGGTGTGAGAACACCAAATGATATAATGATAACCACAAAAAACCAGTGGGCTCTGCCTTTTGCATGGGCCACAAACTGCACATCTTGAATACTTATTATAATCCGCTATTTATTTCGGATTTCGGCTTCTACATTATCCGTGAGCGGTCAGCTTATTTTCTACCTCTGCTTTTGATTTCGGTCTAACACCATTTCCGAGTCAACTATTAGGAAGCCCGGCCGAGGATCCGTCGCCGAAACCCATCCTTGGAAACGACATCATGGAGAGCTTGAGAAGCCCCTGTAAGGTTACATCAAGAAAACAAGGATTATTACCATAAGCACGACCAGCAATATACCATTTGGAATATGTGCTGGGGTCCGCACAACTAGTGATGACGTACCATCTATTTGACTTGTTCGTAGTCTTGGATAGCATTCAACGAATTGTAACAGTCTCTAATGTAATTCCCGCTCATTCGTTTGCATCGCAAGCGTTCACGCTTGCTCTCTTTCGTGTACAACAACATCGCAAGCACTATTGCAAAATTCACATCTTGTATACAAAGTAGTTTTGTCTGCTATAAGGCGACAAATGAAAATTCCGACCCCTTTCGATGGATAAGAGCTTTTCGTAAAAGTGTTAGCAATCACTCGAAGGCTCAAATCTCTTGCTAAACGCTACGTCCACATTTTTTTTTTGAAAAAAAAACCCCTGTAGCATAAATAAAATTGTTTTATACCGTCCGCGCGCATTCTGGTATAACTTCGCTGGAAGCACGAAAAGCGTATGAGCGTTTAGAGGAAATCTTGTATCATCAGAATCATTCGTTTTATCTAAAGCTTCCGTTCAAGCGGAAAAACAATTCCCAATTGGATAACCAAATCGCACTCCACATATGTAACGCGCCAACGGGATCGGTCGATTGCAAAGTGGAATGCACTGCCAGCCCCCCCCCCCCCCCCCAACACACACACACTAACCAACAAATAAAAGTTAATCTTAATTTCCTTGCTACACCACTGGAATGAAACGGCATTTCTAGAAAATAAGCACAGCACTGGAATCAGCGAAACTTAAGCTATCGAATATTTACTCATATCTCCAGGGAACAGTTCTATCCTGCGAGAAATATGCGTGTAAGAAACGCAAACACTTTCTTCCTGTTACAGCGTTATAAAAAGGACTTTTTCAAAAAAGGAGCATATGCGGCAGTAGCCAAAGATCTGAAGCTTTCAAACGATTACTTACACTTTTACGAAAAGTCCCGGTCTAGTAAAGAGGTTGAACCTTCCATTGTGGCTTATAACAGACAAGTAGCGCTTACAAATTACAAACACAGAAGGTTAGCATGAGCAAATAACAGTTCATCACTTGGTCTTCAGGTTTTCGTTGAAGACACATGCGCTTTATTTGAGTTCAGTCTTCCCTCCTTCTCGTCTCATTGTTACCATCTTCTCCTATGTCATTAACGCCCATCTTTGCTTCATATTTACATTTCAATGCAGCACGAACACATAATTGTTCAATGCGTTGAATGCACATCAAATGCCGATGACGGTACTCCTGTCAAGCTCTACATATTGCTTCAGTAGTCGAGCGGATAATATCGTGGAATTGTTGCATGAAAAGCGAGGTTTTTTCCAGAAATCTTAGTCAGATTTCGTCACACTGCCCATATTCTTCACGTGTCATTCCCCACAATGTAAGGATGAGATAGTGTAAAACGAGACAGCCGTCCTGTTCTACAAAAAGGAACCTTACACAACAATGACAAATATCGCGTTCTAACACAATTTCTATCGCACAGGGAATTCTTACAAAAACCATATGATGGAGAAAATTAATACCGGTAAACAAGATTCAAGAAAGGCTTTGTGTAGTAAAACATATATACAAGGATATAGAAAAAATCTTTAAAATATCACTTTACATCACCATATTACTTTCATTTTACTAATTTAGAAAGGACTAAGGACGTAGTGAAGGAACAACAGACTTGCGTTTGATGATTTTTTGTCTTTATATTAGCAAACAGGGGGGGGGCGAGGACGAGGCCGAGTGGTTGTGATGCTCAACGCGGCGCGCATGGGGCCGAACGCCAATTCCTCACGCTTTCCGGCACTCAACAACGAACGCTCTATGGAACGCCACAGCCAGGCGATCCTCGAGATCTCAAGGACACGCGCTTAATCAGTATTTTACGACGTTCAAAAGAAGAAGAAAAATTATTGAATGCTAGAAGTGTTGGGATCCGCACAGTGCAAGAAAAAAAACACTCTGAATGCGGACAATAAAGTGCCTAATAATGTAAAAAAATATTTTCAAATCCCGCTCAAAAGAAACAAATGTCCGCTGATGTCGATCTTGCTAGTTGAAAAATGAATCAGCGTTTGAATATGAAAATGACGATGCTCGTGAGAAACGCTTCTTGTTCATAACCCCTTTTTCAATGGAACAATTTCGCATAGTATCGAAATGCTGTCTTGATACAAAAATTAGCATCATGGATGACTTGGTTCCAGATTTAATGGCTTACAGAGCTCAAAAGAGCATGGAGAAGCTTCGAAAAAGACGAAAAACGCAGTCATCATTACAGGAACACGCAATC
This sequence comes from Parelaphostrongylus tenuis, assembly GCA_019055375.1. Classification (NCBI taxonomy): domain Eukaryota; kingdom Metazoa; phylum Nematoda; class Chromadorea; order Rhabditida; family Metastrongylidae; genus Parelaphostrongylus; species Parelaphostrongylus tenuis. Next base: position 65,588 of record JAHQIW010004484.1, on the reverse strand, counting down.
ATGCTGTTAGAAAACATTTCGTATCATTCAAATTACCGTTGGAATGGCTACGACCTATACGGCCGATTGAAGGGTGAGAAGCACCAAAACGCAAATAAATCGGAAAGCAAGCAAAGTATGGAAATGATGCTTAATGAAGATGAATTTGCGAAGCATTCGCTAGTGAATTTGTTCCACACTAAATGCGACTGAATACCTCCTGACTCATGAAAACGTTTTGCGGGGTTTGGACTTTTTGCGCAATCTGCAAAATTTAAGTGGCTAAAGGCAAGAAACAGTCCAACTAAATGTCATGCTCTATTGCGACAAATTCCTTTGTACAAAAGTGATGGAAAGACGCTGAGGTTTTAGGAAGTGAGACGGTAGTTTTATTGGAACAGTTAGTGAAATACACATCAACAAGAAAAGCGCACGCTGCAATCAACGTCATAGTATAGTAAATGGCATGAATGTCAACGTTATTGAATTATGCGCCGAACTCAATAGCCCAAAACATGTTTAAAAAATACCGTAAGGTAATATTGGATCGATTAATAAGTTTGACCACTAGCATAAAAACACCAAATTCATTAATCAGAAATATTTGAAGATGCATGATTTTGGTATCGTTTGATCGAATATTTTCTCGAAAACACTTTGATAGAGAACTTGCCTATACTTGCTTTGCGATGGAGCTGTCGTGGTAACAGATCCGCTTGCTACTCATGCACGAATGATGTGTAAGAGGAATTGCTAGTGAGGCTGCGCGCAAGGTTAATAAAGCTTAGGGCGATGATACGGTGGCAGAAAAGACGGCTAGGTAGCGGTTCATGAAATTCAAAGCTGGAGAGTACAGTCTGGAGAGTCAGTAACGCTCAAGCTCTCCACAGCAAGCTTCATTAGGTTACGCGCCACTTCACCATCTTTCCTACGCGTCATTCGTGCATGAGTAGCAAACGAATTTGTTCTCAAAACAGCTCCATCTTGAAACAAGTATAGGCAAATTGTATACCAAAATGTTTACAAAGAAAATGCGTAATTGAACAATATCAAAATCATACAATTATATTAACACATGGTTAATAAATATGGTGTTCATTGCTCTAGTGCCAAAGCTTATGAAACGACCTGATTATAGAAGGAAATCTGTTTAGCCATAGAACTCACCTGCTAACTGCATCGAAGCCGAAACAAGCGATAATTGACCCGTACTTCGGTCCTTGTAGTTTCGGAAAACTTGAATCGACTGAAACCAATATATATGAAACAGGAGTAGTGAAAAACACTAGAAAAAAAAAACAACAACAAATTCTGAACCAGATAGTTTCAAATAATTCATGTGTATTAAACATAGCGACATCGGTTCATAAATAGTGAATTTTTGGCTTGTCCTCTAAAAGCTCGAGACCGTGGCCAAGTTGAAACTCTAGGTTGCCACCATAGCAGAACACATTCGCGACCACTTAGAAGCGCCTACTGCGCTACATGGCCTTTTTTTCAAAAGTCTTCTCTAAACGCTGTAGTAGAAAAAAATTTGAAATTATAAACTTTTGAACGATTACTAAAAGCGCAGCGGAAAATCTTTGTGCAGCGAAAAGGGTCGCTTCTTTACTGGCCGCAGTCTAATAGAAAAGACTCTATTCATTACAGACCGTTGAAAAGAAAAACGACGACATTGAATGACTCATGATCACTTTTACAGTGTGCCGCAGTGGTTAAAGGTGCTGTGCGACACACACGTAATCGATCAGTTGTCGATGGTCGATGGTTCAATTTCGCCTTCAGGGATCAACAAGCTTTCCATCCCTTGAGGGTCAGTGGACTGGTACCTGACTGTCTGGGAGGACAGCAACATTAACTTAACACATCTGTAAGACAGACGAGCCATTGTAAAGGCCAAATAGGGCATTTTATCACCGCTAATGATGCTAGGAATGGCGTCGATTGCATGGCTCATCTCTCAAAGACTGACCAAGGCAGGGAATTCTATCCGTAGAGCTCTTCAAAGCCTCATGAACACTTTTATCACAAGTATACTTGTGAGCAATATAACCCTTAAAGGATCACATAATATATTTCGTATCAAGGCGCGCGACATCAAATCTCACCCAGCCACTGTAATGGCGACGTCGCGTCTCGTGGAAAGGCAGGCAGACAGCCAGACACGCATGTGCATACATGCATATGATGCTAGCCTGCGACTGCCGCGCAAGCGACGTCGTGACGCCGCCTGCCTATCAACGGTGGTCGTCAAAGGGATAAAATAACTAAGTAGACTCGAACTTCGAAAATGTGGCAAAATTAGGCAACGAAATGATTACTACGGATGACAATGATTATTTGAGCCATGCGACGTGGGTCTGTTATAGGCAGCATCTTATAGAGCTCGATAGACGTCGTTCGGCCTTCATAGCCTCCTCAGTTAGTTACGCTTCGCCTTTAGCCAATCCTCTCGAGAAACCCCATTTCTTATATATAGAAGGACGCAGACAGAACTTTTCACACGTGCTCATGAGGTAACGAAAGGTATATGACATATTGAACGATACTATCAAAAGCATCGAGTGCAAAACACTGCCATCCAGTAACACTTTAATTTGATGGCACGTGTGAGAAGTTCGTCTGCGCCTTCTCTATACAGGAGTTGGATTTCTCCGTGAGGATTGGCTATAGACGAAGGGTACCACTGACTAACGAGAGCTGTCAAGCTCGAAACACGTTTATCCATGCTGTACGAATTGCCCTATAACATACCACATGCATGGCTCAAAAAAACGATTATCGGCAAATTGAAAGCTGAGCGTGGTCTTGAGAAAACACTTGAAACGAAAGGCATGATTACTACGGCTTTCAATGCGCAGTAACAGAAAAAAAACCCACTAAACCTTAGAAATTACTATGATAGGAATGGCGGACGCTTGTAGCATAGTCAGAATTCCTGTCGGAATGTAATTCCCAATAACGGCAAAAAGAGAAGCCCAGCTGAAATCAGCTGAATTCATGGCAACCAAAATATGTATCAAAAAGAAGAGTAAAAAATCCTTAAAAGAATCAAGTCTGCACTGTAATTGAAAAAAGGCTTGAAATTATGGTAAACTATATCAAAAAGAGATTCAGCTCTAAGCGTTGACCGATGATTCCTGAGGCAAGCGCCATGCACACCCGACTTCATCCTTAGCATGTCTCAGGTGAGTGAATGCAAATTGGCCTTTACAATGACTACAGGTGGATCGGCTCAGTATTTCTGTCCTCGCAGACAAGTCTGGTACCAATTCGTCGAGGGTGAGCCTCGAGCACGGCATCGAGCCATCGATTGATTAAGCGCGTTTGTCTCACAGAGCACCTCTAACCACTGCGCCACAAGCGCTCAGAACAATTTCAGTATTAGGTGGCTCCATAAGTTTTGGCGCTAAAGCAATAAACACCAAATCTACAAACCAGAAGTAATTAAAACTGCACGATTTCTGCATCGCTCAACTGTGCATTTTTCTGCGAACATTTTGATGTACGACTTGCTCTAGTTGCTTTATGAGGTAGCTATCTTGGAACGAACTTGCTTGCTACTCATACGCAAATGGTGCGTAGGGCGAAAATGGTAGTGGAACGGCACGCAAGATCAATGTAGCTTTATAATGTGGGTGCAGAAAGACAGCTAAGAAAAGGTTCGTGAAGGAACCTAAAGCTTCGGAGAAAGTCTGGAGGATCGATTGCGCTTGAGCTGTCATAAAGAAGCCCCATTAATCCTGGGCGCCGCTTCAGTAGCATTTTAACCCACGCGCCAATTGTGCATGATTAGCAAGCGAATTCGTTCCCAAGACAGTTCCACCTTGGAGCAAGTATAGGCAAGTTGTACACCAAGATGTTCGCAAGAAAATGCGCAATTCGACGACGCCAAAATCATGCAGTTTTAATTAGTTCTAGATAGTTAATCTGGTATTTATTGCTTTAGTGCCAAAACTTATGGAACGACCTAATAAAACAAATCTGTGAATAATTGACTTGAAAAACACGTCCTACAGAATGGGACAGAGAACCGTGAAAGAGAAGACTAACCAGAAAGCGAAAAAACGCGAACGCATAGGCACTCGAGTCCGAGTAGTACAATATTTGCATTACGATGATCATCAGCTGAATAGCAATGAAGAATGAGTCGCCATATTGACTGAAAAAGATTTAGAAGGATTTATTCTGGTGAAAACACTGAAAGAAAAATAATACATATGATTTTACCTGAAGACAAAGCCCTGATTGAAACTATACGAAGCAGTACCAACTGCTGCGACAAAAGCGAGAAGTTGTGAAATGATCGAAATGCCCTGAAAAAAAACGACAGCAGAGATTGTTGCGCTGGTAGAACTCCATTATTTAAACTATTTTTCAACCCTCAAGGAATAAGATCTTTACCGCTTTTGTCAAGCCTTCAAAAGTTACTCGACAGTCTAAATCTTGGAAAAATCGGTACTGTGAGTGGCTTCTGGAAAGGCCCTGTTAAGGCGCTGGAGCAGCGAAAATAAGATCACGTTCCACAATCTTCGCGCATTTTTTACTCGGTTAGGGCCTACAGACGGTCTTCAAAGAGAATTTTAGTACCTGTTGATAACATAAATTTTGGTGATTCTAAAGCTATGTGTGGTTCTGAGAAGATCTCCATAGATCGCTGGAGGAGTGAAAACAAGGTTAAGTTTTGCAATCTTTGGTTTGGCATTAGGTTTACACTTCACAACGGATTTGTATGACAAAAAAATCTAACCCAATGAAACGACAGAACAGAGTTACTTTTAGAACTCTAATACAGAAAATCTAAAAATTACTAAGAAAAAATGGAAAAAATCTTCAAGTGGAAAAAATCTTCAAGTGAATGAAAATCGCGCCTTTCGAGGCTACGTACATTGAGGGACGCGCGATAATTCACGTCAAGGTTGGAACTCTATTTTATTCTCCTTGTTACAGCGCACTGAGAGGGCCATTTTAGAAAACAGATACAGTATTGAAATCGCCAAGATTTGAGCTATCGAATGACTCCTTGAAGTCTTAGGAAAAACGGAAAAGGCCTTATCCCAAAGGTTAAGAAACGGATTGGGATAAATAAATCAGGTTTCTTTGCTGTTACCTGGAAGACAAATCAAGAACCAATCTCTCCGCTTGGGAAGAGATTTTCGTATAAATGTTAGCAAATCATTGAAAGTTTGAATCTCTGGCTACTGCGCTACGTGCTCCTTTTTTGAAAAGACCTTTTTGCAACGGTTGTAGTATTCAAAATACGATTAGGTTTTACAATCACCGCGCATTTTGAGTGTTACTTCGCTGGAAGCACGAAAAGCATATGTATGTGTAGAGGAAATTTTGTAGTATCAGAGTCATACGTTTTGCTGGGAGTCTCCTTCAAAGCGGGGAAAAATCTGAAATTAAATAACAAAAATTACACTCCGCATGTGTAACGCGTCAACGCAACTAATCGATCTTTGCATGGAATCGACGGCCAGTATCACCTCATCCCCCCTGCCAATGCCCAGCCCACATCCAGCCGAAAAACAACGCCCGCATATGTGAAACTTAAAGTTATTTTCCCTGCTACACTACAATGAAACGATATTTCAAAGAGATAAGCACAGCGTTGGAATCAGCGAAACTGGGACTATCGTATGGTTACTTATAAGTTATGGAAAGAGCTCTGTCCTACGAGAATTGTGCGTGTGTGAAACGCATATATTTCCTTTTTACTATAGCGTTATAAGAAAAGCTTTTTCAAAATCGGCCATGTAGCGCAGTAGCCAAAGGTTTGTGCTTTCGAATGGTTATTGACATTCCGATTAAGAGTTCTTTCCCAGCAAAAGGGATCGTTTCGCCACTTGCCGCTAGACAACAAAAAAGAACCACATATTTCAATGAATAATTTTTGGAATTACCTGCGCTAGGAACGTTTTCTTAGCTTACCTTAGCGTTTTTTGCATTGAATATTTTGAGAATCTGAGGTACGAATAGAATCATTGAAGCGGACGTGATGCCAACTCCCAGCACACGACTTAACACGATCTTTGGACACGTTGCTAAACTACGATCTCACATAAGTAAAGACTAAGACGATTTGAAGCAGAATAAGGCTCTTAAGAAAACTTACGATGAAAGACGTTAAAGTTAACAATCAGTTCTTCAAAACAGTTTCGCGGGAAAACAAAATGAAGCAGATCGTAGAGATATTTCTGGACGAAAGAATAGCCGCTCATCCCTCACTCTCTGAAACATCGATACTATCGCCATTCCGGTACTGAGATCCATTTCCTACTTTTATCACTTTTTATTGCCAAATTATAAGTGCGTGCCATAAAAGACCTCATGAAAAGCTTAAAATATGCTGTCAAGACATATTAATTTTGAGCGCGATCTCTAAATAGTTAATTACTGCGCCGTGGCCGAGTGGTTGTGATGCTTGCCGCAGCGTGCGCGGTATAAGCCCCGTGCTCCAGCACTCTTTCGGCGATCAATAAAGAACGCCATGTGGAACGCCACAGCCAGGCTATCCTCGAGATTGCTAAGAGACTCGCTCAACCAGTATTCTACGACGCAAGAAGATGAAAAACGATTGAATGCTAGAAGTACTGAGATCCGCACAGTGAAAAAAGAAACGGTGAAGACGGACTGATAAAGTGTCAAAGAAAGGGTACATTGTATATACTGGCGTAATAGCTGTAAGCCAAGCAAATAACAATCGACAATCGACCACTCTGAAAAAACGCCACGGTGATCCTCTCACCGTACGTCGAGTATAAATAGTTCGGCATCGACTTTTCTATATAGGAGGTTCTATTCCCGAGGAACTGACTGGACCGAACGACACCGCTTTACTGACGAGGCAAGGCTTGGAATATGTTCTCACAATGCGTTACCACTTTATTTAAACAGCATTACAATTATTTTTCGACTGTGCGCATCCAAACAGTTCCTGCATTCGATTCGTCTCTCGCCTGCTTGCAGTCCATCTTCTTCACGGACGTCATTAGAACACTGGTCGAGCACGTCTCATTACAATCCTGAGGATAACCAGACTGGGGGCGTTCCGTAGGGCCTTCGCTATTGATTGCCGGAGAGCGTTGGGAGGTCATGAGATCAATTTCGCGTTGAGCCGCGCCCAGCATCATGGTCACTCGGCCATAAACCCTCTTTATTTCCTACTTGAGAAGAAATTCACCACAATAAGAAAGGCTAACATCAAAATGAAATAAAACAAGGCATGTGAAAATGTCGATTCGAATAACACTGGAATTGTTCCCGACGACCCTCCCAAAAAACTCCGATATCCACCTAGGATTTAGCGTCGTGTGAAATCGCCGTCAGGGTCAATTATCTGGGCCGGGGTGAGCTAAGGGATAAAAAAAGGGGACAAAGCGTCTGACGTTGGTCGCTTCCGGTGTAGGGGGGGGGGGGTGTGGTCATGCATTCGATTCCATTCGTAGCATTGCAAAGGTGACTGCATATGTGGCCTCTTCACCGACCGCATGGAGGGCTTGGTGCGCCATGAGCGCGGGATCGAACCATCGACCTCGTGTGCGACGCGAGTACCTCTAACCAGTGCGTTACATGCGCTCTTGGATATGTATATTCGGATTATTTTTATTTATTTACACGACGCGTTATCACATTTTTTGTTCCGTGGACCCAAGTACTTCTATCATTCGATTCGTTCCTCGTCTTCTTCTTAAATGATCTAGAAGACTGACCGAGCATGTCTCCTTGCAGTCTCGAGGATAGCCTTGCTGTGGCGTTCCATAGGGCGTTCTTGTTGACTGCCGGAGGGTGTTGGGGGATGAAGCTCGGCTCCACGCGCGCCGCGACGAGCATCATAACCACTCGGCCATGGCCCCTACATATGTATAGACATGTAATAATTTTACGCTACCCGTTATCATAATCCACTGTACGGATGGCCGTAGTACTTCTTGGGTTTAAATCGTTTCTTCGTATTCATCCTCCGCAAAGGTCTTCGAAAATATTTCGCGTGTCGCTCCGACTGAGGCTCGAGGATTTTGTCTTCAAACAGTATCTTTTTTGTGCACCTATGCGGGTGGTAGGCAAAAATTCTATCTCAGCCGGGAATTGAACCCGCGTCTCAGCGATAGCGGGGGCGCGTACTACCACTACACTACAGAGGCCACCGTTCAACCACCACTCATTCTTCAAGAGCTGTATAACATGGCCATATGTAGTAGTAGCATGTGTCCCCGTAAACGCGGGTTCTAGTCCCGTCCAGGTCGGATTTTTGCCTATTACTCAATTCTCTTGGGTGTACATGGAATGTCATGACACTGCGAAAAAGCGAGATAAATGTAAGAACTCTTGGATTTACAAGTTCAGTGGCTGTCAGCTTAATTGGATCTATAGAGCCATATTACTCACCTGACCAATCCCTGTTAATGGTTGGTGAGTGATAGCTATGATAGTGAGATATTGAAGAATGACTGGTGTGGCTTTTGTGGTGTAATGGTGGCACGCGCCCCGGTAGGGGGTCAAACGCGGGTTCTAGTCCCGTCTGAGGTCGGATTTTTGCCTACCACTCAATTCTCTTAGGTGTACATGAAACATCATGACAATGCGAAAACCGGAAAAAGCATAAGAATTCTTTTTATTCAACCGCCTTGAGTGGTGGTATGATGTCATAGTATACTCGATGACGTAGTGCATATCAATCTACATCATCAAGGATTCCGTCTTTTTCCTTAGATGCGTTTAATTTTGCTCAAGACCATACTTCTTGCAGCCTTGGAGGTAGGTGAGCTAAGACGATCCTTAAGGCGTTCGTTCATTGATTACAAGAGAGTGTTGGGGCAGAGAATCGAACTTCTACCCTCTTAGCACCTTGTTTCGTGATACGCCACAAGCTGACCCTATCTCATATCAATAGGTCGTTATATCCCTTTGGCAATGGAGCAATAAACGCCAAGTTAATTAACAGAAGTACTGAAAATTGCATGATCTTGGTATCGTTCAAGGGCGCATTTTGTTGTGAATATTGTGGTATAAAACTTGCCTATACTTGCTTTCAGATGAAGCTGTCGTGGGAATAATTTCGCTTGATACTCATGAACGAATGGCTCATAGGGGAAAATGCTAATGAAGCGGCGCACAAGGCCTCCTGTAGACGGCCCGAGCACGAGTGATCCTCTAGACTGTTCTTTCCAGCTTTCAAGTCCGCGAACCACTTTCTAGCCGCCATTTCTTCAACCGTATCATCGCCTAAGCTCCATCTATTCTACATGAGTAGCATGCGAATTTGTTCTCAAAACAACACCATCTTAAATCGAGTATAGGCAAGTTGTATACCAAAATCTTTGCAAGATAATGTGCAGTTGAACGAATCTAAACTCATGCAGCTTCAATTATTTCTGATTAATAAATTTGGTATTTATTGCCCTAAAGCCAAATGTTATGCAACGATCCAGTATCGTTCATAATTGGAGCCGTGTTCTTTTCTGTATTCATCTACAATCGTTCAGACTCCAAGCTATCAATATAGAATCATTTCTAGTTTTCTAGGGAATGAAAAATACGTTTCTACACTTCTGTGACATGAAAATATCTGAGACTAACAATTACGATTACTAGTAATCGTGACGTTTACCTAGATCCCTTCACCCAAACTCAACGCAGTAGGTTTTCGTCAAAACAGTGAATGCCATGATTCTCATGTTCAAGTAGACAGTAGATTTTATGCTACAAGTTTTGAGACGTACAGACAGGGTGGACGTAGAAACGTACTTCGTCTTTTATTTGTCTACGATGTTTCATCTTAAAATAAAGCTACTTGAACGACATGAAAACAACATTCTCAGCCACATATTCAAATGCTAAACTCATAGCCTTTTCCTCCCAGTTTAGGCTACAACTGCAACGAAAATAGATTAAAATTAAAATCAGAAAAAACGAAATACGAGAAATATTGCCATTATGACGTCATCGAATAGTACTGAACCACTGCAATACAAAACCCGTGAAATACAGCTCCTAAGGATTAAAACAATGCGAAGCTAATGTTACATATACGAGGGCAGATGTGGCATCACAATAGAGAGCCGAATATGTCGATTAGTCAGCAATAACGGAGCAAAAGCGAAAGGTGATGTTCAGCAGGTCAAAGACAAATGGAACAGTTATTATTATTACTATTATTATTATTATTATTATTCGCTCTGCTTACATAAAACAGTACATTAGCTCATAAGATTTCATCAGTGAACAAGTATGCCACAACAAGTTGAGAGAAGATGACGAAGAGCGGGAAGTTATGCCAATGAGAAGATAATCGAAATTATGAGCCAGTAAGGACGTCGTACACCTCGAGTTCGTGGATGTCAAAACTGCGACTCGCGACGAGAGCAGGACTTCCAAAGTTCGACAGGCTGACGACATGCCATGCGTTAATTCTTCAGAGATACGTATAGCATCTCCATCACCGGAACCAATCTGTAAAACTCTATCACCATTCACATGAAAAGTTATCCAAATTTTGCCTACAACAATGTGTCTTTTCATTCAGTGTCAAGAATCCATTTCTATCTGAAAAGCTCTACTGAACACATAGTCAAGCCAAAAAACTATGGCAAACAGTAGAGTATACATTTTAGTTGTGCATGAATTTACAAAATTGTTGTAACGGAACTAAGAAATTAATACATGTTCAGGTAAGAAAGCATGGAAGAGATCTCGTACCACCAGTAGCTTGTCACCAGCTGCCATAAACATTTGTGGAGAAGCGTCGGCATTCTCATTGTTATTTCCTACCCATCCATAGATTATTGGAAGTCCAAGTTCTCTATCGAGTACCCAAATGAAGGATTCTCCCGTGCCAAAATACCTTAATGAAATCAGTGTAACACTAGGACAATATTGCGTATATGAATTTACCGCAGATACTAACTTCGACTTGGAACGTTCACGACGATCATTTCTTTCTGCCCATGAAGAACTACAATATGCGCCGAATTTTTCACCCCTCGTCGTTCTTATCAGTAATAGTGACTGCTCTGCACAGTCTATCCTAGAAACACCGAGCTTCAACAAATAGATTTATCATGTTTAATGTTGTATTAATGCTAAAATACCTACTTGCTCCAAAGATGAGTAAAACTTGCGCCATCAATGCTCAGTCGGAATAATAGCTTCGGTGTTTCTAACTGAAGACGAGGAGGTAGCGCTGACATAATTTCAGCAGCAGCCTCTATAGAAAAGCAAATTATGGACTAAATTTAGTTGTGAGAAAAATCTTTATTAGAGGCAGAGACGACAATCTGTGTTACTTTTTGGACAACTAGAGCATATCAGATAAATGACACTTGACAGATTTTCATTCAAGTCATAAATCTTTAGAACTAAAGGAGCGTACAATTTTTCAAGACATTATTCCAGTTTAGAATCATTTTGAAATCGAATGTTGAGGAAGAGATACAAGATTTGATTTCCAATAAATTAATGCAAACCTAGCACCTTTAAATGTCACCACGACACTCTGTGACTCGGTTTGGGGAAAGAAATTTCGCTCATTAACAAATACGATGCGAGATTAAGTCCACGCAAAGTACTAATAAAACCTTTACAAATAGTAATCTGTTAAAACTAGTTGGAAATGTGATTGGCTTATGTAGGAGAACTTCAATCTGTTTAAAAGTAAGGTTGGTTCGTTGAAAGTGCAACATTCTGAGAGTTGTCAAACATTGAATTTCTTGATCATTGAAACTCAAAAAAAAAACTTGTTTGATTGCTTTCATTCTCGAGATATGAACCACGACAAAATAAAAGCAACGAAAGCACGATTTCTGTAAGCCAAAACTCGCATGTTACGAAGAATATCTTTGATTTCTGGTAATCACCATTTCCATCAAGAAATTTACTTTGGGTTTAGTAATGTTAGTTCAAATTCGGAAAATACCGTTATTTTCGCATTGTGTGAGTGAAAATCAACACATAACAACTCAATTGTTAAACCATATTATATCTAAAAATATCAACTTTGACGAGAGAAAAAGAGGGAAGAAAAAAGGTCTTGCGAGCTCCAGAATTCAAAAAATCATCTTATTCACGGTCGGCCGCAACTGTCTCAACCTTTCGGGGACCGCAGTTGAGATGGCGAATTGCAGAATGGTTCGCAAAAGGCGTGCGATTTTCATTATTTAGAAGGGTTCTTTCTCCGTTTCAACAAAGTTCGCAAATTTCCTTTATCACTTTATTGGTCCACATTTTCTAAGAGGCCATCCCATGCTTTGTCTCATATATAACTCTTGCATGTGAAAAAAAAAATGGAGAGCAGTAAAAAGTATGTCGAAAATCATACTGCACACTGCGAGCGATGTCAGTTCATCGTGAACTCTTAACAGTTTTTCGATTATTTGTGTATTATAGGAGTTCAGGCCTCTACAGAATTGTGGTAAACGTTTTTTATAAAGTTTCATAGGTATTACCTATTCATTTTTGTTTCAAATCCACAATGAACTCGCTATGAATTTCATGCCACACGATAACAACTCTGTGAGCAGAATGTAATCTTCCTTCTGTCGCTACAGCACACTTTGAAGGCCTTCCAAAAAAAAAAAAACAATCCTAGTGTTAGAATCGCTACTTATTAGGCTATCGATTAACTGGTGAAAGCTTGGTGAAAAGAAGACATGGATGAGAACCAAGCATACTATGCACGCAAAAGATGAAACGCAATTTTCTTTTCTCTGCTACAGCGCACTCAGAAGGCTTCTTTTGAAACCAAGTATAGTAATGTTATCATCGTTTCTCAAGACATTGAATGACTACTAAAAGCCTACTCAAATAGCTCAAGTTCGTTTATAAAACCATCTGAATACTAGTGTACTCAAAGCAGCACAGCGGTCCCCAAAATGACCCCCTCTCCCCCCAAAAGGGTCAAAGACTAAGTTAGGTAGCGAACAAGAACTTGATATTATGTCTTCAGTCGTAGGTATTTGTGACGAGTATGTTAATGTAATTACATAGAAACGTAGAAACCTTGATCAACTATTGCTGAGGAAAACGGCTGAGTGAATAAATGACCAGTTCTCCTTGGTAAACTTCTTTTCAGCGACTGCCGTCGGTTGACTTCCTCACGTAACTGAAATTTATTCCTAAAGAAACATGACACAGCAAAGCGAATAGAACGCTTAGTAATGAACGAGTCATAGGAGTAAAGCTTAACATCGCAAGCTCTCTCTCTCTCTCTCTCTCTATCTCCCTCTCTCTCTCTCTCACTTCCTCACCTTGTTCTCAAAATGAGCTTGAAGTCGCGTTATTGTTGAGCTTTGTAGATTTCTGATACGAGTCGCTATTTGAATAAAGCTTTCCGCCGAGATCTGAGACCATAAAATGAAAAAATAGAAGAATTCAGACTATCTCGTTTTCAAGAAGAACTAATGACTTCATACCAGTATGCACATGGAGAAGAAAATGAAATAATCAAAGCAAGAAGCAATTCAATTTTCTTTTCTCGTTATGCGTCATACCTGAATCTGTTGTGCTGCATTCGCTAATTCCATTTTGACGGTTTCAATTCGTTCTTCCTGAGATTTTCCACGCATTTCTTCATGCGGACGATTCTAGAAATGTCCTGAACACTGAGGGAAAGAAAAGTGATGAACGTTGAATTACAGACAAAAACTTGAGCTCGAACCATACCTTTAATGACTTCGACCACAAATTAATTATAGCAATTGCAGCTCTGGTAACAAATTTGTGACCTTCTACCAGATAACAGTCGATGATCCGTACAACGTGATCTAACGGTAGCCCATTGAAAATCCACGAAAGCCAATCTCGGAGCTGAAAAATGAAGAATACTAATGAGGGTCGTGTGAAGAATACAGCCGAAAAATTATATTCACGAACCGCCTTCACCAATATTGAATCATCAGCGACGCCATTTCTCGTTTCAATGCCGCGTATGCATGTGGCTTGTGTTTTTTCAAAAGCGATAAAATAGTGTAGGATGAAGCAGACCATTGTACCGGTGAGGTCATTAGATAACCCTAAAACGGGGAGAAACACATCTACCCCTAAAGTCGGGATAACAAGTAATTTCCAGTGTTGCATTCATTACTACAAATAAGTGAGATAAGATGGGGCCGAAAAAAAAGAGAGAGAAAACGATGAGGAATACCTTAGAGACAAGAAGATGTTGTACACATGCAAAGACGTCGTCGTCTTCTAGGTAGTGAAGCATTAGAGCACACAACGGATATAGCATCTGATAAAGAACCACTTCTTATAAGATAATCATTTGTATGTGCTCCTGATTAGTGGCATAACAAAATGAGATCCACTTACTGGTGCAGAACTAATTTCCGGCCGTAATTGTTCGATAACTGTAAGCAGACGAAGCAATCGGACTGCACCTTGCTCGTTCAGATCGAAATTGTTCACCACTACGCCTTCCTCACAAAGAAATTGAGGCTGATGGGCTTTTGCTAGAAATAAGATTGATAGTTTTCGATTCGCTTAAACAACTATTATGCAAAGTTTTCCGGAAAATTTAACCTTCAATATCAATAGCTGGAAATAACTTTGGTACCACACCACGATGTCTGAGACAGAGTAAATTAGGACAGAAATAAAAAAATCAACGATCAGAAAAACACCGATGAAAAAACGGATGTTTGAATTCCTAAGGCGCCATGAAGAGGAAAAAAAAGCAGAAATGTTAGCATAGCACATAAAGCGTCACACGCGCAAAACTAGCTGTAGATTTTAATCATGTGATGTAAACAATAAGAGCAAATAGGAGAGAAGCCCTCCGCCAGTAATCAAACAGTCGCTCCACTATAAGCTATGAGAACTCTTTTTTTCCCCTTTCAGCGCTTTTTAGAGCGATGTTAGAGTTATGACGTAATAAAAGTAGATTAATTCTAGTTAAGATATTCAAAACGTGCCTCCGGAAAGAATGAGACACGGATACAACCACTGTCGCACTAAGGTTCGCAGTTCTACATATCACTCAACATAATTGAAGAAAGGGCCTCAATATTCACTTACTTCCATTTCTAGTGGTCTCCTCGAGTTCGGAACGATATAAGGCTTTGCTACTATCGTAATCCTTACTGTGACAGAGTACACGCCACAAATCGCGCCGAACTTCGTGTCGAGTCGGCCATTCCGCTTTTCTTACGATCTTTTTCACCTAGAATATCAAAAACCATCCGCTCTTTAATTTGGATTCTGTCTTATAAAAAACCTAAAAATATTTTGAAAACATTTCATCCGTGTCGAGATACCTTTGAGAGCAAACACACGTTGATCCGGTTCCGACGACAGAACAACAAACATTTCAAGAAACGGTTACATGGCACGGGATATGATGGTGTCAGTGACACGATATAAGCTTGTCTTGATTTGTTTGCCTTCCACTGTTTTGTTACAAAACTTCTTTTAAGTTGTAAAATTCAAAATAAAAAATGTTCCTCACGTAAAACTGATTGCGACCTATACAACAATCATGTCTACAGAATGGTTCATTATTAGCATCAAATGCGACATAATGCTTGGAATAATTACCTGATTTTTCAGCCGGTAATAAGCTTCAACAATAGAGTATAAGTTACTATCGGTTTATGTACAAGAGGAATTTCTTCATATGACAAATTTTAAATCAACTTACATCTCCAGATGAAAAGACATCTTGCCAAAGGTCAGAAACAACAGATGACTCAGAATATCCAGAATCCGCATATGAAGATTCGGAATCAAGACTATTGAAATTGAAAGTGGTGAACTTCGGTCGGATCGTCATCATGAGAAGATTACTTCTATAGAGCTGCTGGAGAGAATGATGAACCTATTAGCCAGCTATCAAGAAAGGAAGAGTCGCCAATATAACAAGTCGAGAGTACGCCTCCTTGTAGCGTCGTCGGTCGACAGACTAGATAGGTAAATAGGGGGTCGGGATGGTTCTCAGGGGTGGAACCCGTATTCGATTAACAAACACCACGAGGCGTGGCGGAAGGACTACGACCTGAAGCTGGGCGGAAGCAATATGAGGGCAGTATAAACTGTGCCAGAGACAACAGAACACCCATCATCAGGCACATGATTTGATCAAACAATGACAGCCTAATGCAGGTGGGTGAGCCTCAAATCATCGGAGTAAAATCGTAGAATATTTTCCCTGCGAGTGTCAGAGTAATCGTGCCGATTCTCTTTCAGAACATCTCGTGATGTGATAATCGTTCTCATAAGGCCTGCATAAATCGCCGCTGACGAAACTTCATAACGAAAGTGGAATGTGGGAATGTTGGCATATTTCATGCAAATATTTAGGAATCAAAGCGATCACATATGATGGAAACAGTCACGTGGAATCCGGTGATGTACGGAATGCTAACATAGAATTCACAATCAATATGACAAACACCATGGTAATAACCGATTTTTTGAAAAATAAAAAGTCAATCCTCACCTTATCTATTCGATTAAGCCTGCGATTTTCAAGAATTTCATCGAGTCGAAAAGGAACTGAACTCTTTCCAATTGGTGTGTCACTATTTTTGGTAAACCGAGGATAGGAGTCTTTCTGAAAAACACTTTGCTATCAAGAGATCAGCAAAAATTCTGGAAGATTCCAACAAACATAGGCATGCATATAAAACATAAAATTACTATACTCATTCCACATCAACTTACCTCGGGAATGCTCATCAAAAATAGTCAACCTTAAACTAAAGAAAATTAGAATTTTGCGATATGGATGGCACAAAAAGCATGTTCATGACGTAAAGAAAAACAAAGAAATATCGCGCTCGAAACAGTAGTTTTCTACGCAAAGATGGATTATAGAATCCCCAATAGTGCTCTTGAAACATATGATCATAGAATAGGAACGATGTGACGCAGTGGTTAGTGACACGTGCTGTCCTGATGCAAGGTGAAAAGTAAGGCGCTGGTTTGATCCCCTTCCAACACTCTTTTACAATCATTCAACGAATGTCTTAGAAATCGCCTCAGTTTGGCTACCTCCAAGACTGTAAGGAGAAACGTTCCGACTAGCGTCCTATGACATTCGTAGAGAGAACGAAATCTTCAAGCTGAAGCCGAAGCATCATGTGAATTTATTCAAAGACCTTGGTGGAGGATGATAAATGCGAGGAAACGAGTCAAAATCAAAAACAGCTACGATCCGCACAGTGAATTGTGATGACGAGTTGTAAAAGGCAAAATAAATAAAAAGGACTATAGAGGGATTGCTACGTCGGGTTAACAGCTATATAGCGGAAAGGCAGTAGATGAGGAAAAATCGATACGTGCCCACAAGGAGAGAGCTTCAGTCATTAACCAACACCCGTCAACATGATTTGGGCTCTGACGAAAGTACACATCAAAAATAAAAGGATATAGCATGTTTTGAACCATTAAGGTCCAAGTGCTAGACAGGCGCCTGGTTTTTCCTACCGGTACTCATCAGTAGCACTGCCCTCAGGTCAGCCGATCCTTTAAGGGCTATGGAGAGGTATAAAGATAAAAGCCAACCGAAGTTTTTCTTTCGTCGCAATTAGTTCAATTATACGACTCAACTAGACTCCTTATATAGAAATATGGTAAATTATATTTAAATTATAGACATTTGAATCGGTGGATAAATGTCAACCATCAGTAGCGAAGTGGCGCGAAAGCGAGGGCCAAGCTGTTCGTTGCCCAGCTTAATCTGTAACATTTGCCGGAGATCCCTCAAAACATGTCAAACTACAGTACAACATGCACAAGAAGGACCTCATGTGATGCAGTGGTTAGGTGTGCTCTATGTCGTACACAAAGTCGATATTTTGAACTCGCGTTCATGGCTTTCCAACCACATTCCTCCTCCGGGATCCTTAAATTAGTAGCAGACACCTGAGAGGATAAGCAACACTGACTCGATACAGCGGGAGGCCACCGCGGGTCAGTGTTAAGGCCAGATATGCATTCAATCACCTCAAGCGAGGTTGAAAATTGAAGACGAATGCATGGCGCATCCGTCAGGGATTGATCAACGCCAAGAGCTTTATTCTTTATTCTTCACAAAGAAGATTGCTACTGCTTAGTGTAATGAGCGTTATTAGCACTTATCATCCATCAGCTCAACTTTCCAGATAGTAATTAGCTCAGAAGGACAGTCTCCGAGTTGCAACACTGAATTTGCCGACGCTTTCATTACTTCCTATCTACTAGACCTAATAGGTGTCAACGGAATTGCATAGCCAACTTCCGATATGTGATTATTTAAATCTTTTAAGAAACTCCTTTTCTATACTTCTTCTAGCTGCCATCATTGACAGGAGGGGGTACTCCGGATTCAAGGCTCCATCTTTCTTGCGCTTTTATCTAATCAGTTCGACGAAAACAAAAACATTCATCGTCAATTTGCAATAGCATCCTCATGCAAAACACCACAAAATAGGTTTACATATTGAACAAACCAGCAAAACATTACGGCCAAAGCTCAAATAGATCTCAATTTGCATTCGAAATGATAAAGGCAGTTTCGAAAATTTCTGGCTCAAACGTGATAACAATCATAATGTCACGTGATATTTTCTTGAAACAGTAATCACCATGATGATCATAGGCACACTGACCTTTTGAATATTTTCCCAGTCGATATCCTCTTTATCTCTACTTGAGCGAACACTCACTGATCGATTTGGTAATCGAAGTGAATGTCGAATCAATGATGAAATACGCCTGAAATCAGGTGCTAGTAGTGTATCACAAATAAATAATTGTATCATTTTAATAGTAGCGCATGTGGCGCAGTGGTTTGAGGTGTTGTGCGTCGCAAACAAGGTCGATAGTGCGATCTCGCGTTTTTACTTCAGCAGGTCATCCATCCCTCTAAGGTCGGTGATTTGGTACCAGACTTTTCTGATAGGATAAGCAGCGCCGACTCGTTACAGTGGCCGGCCATCGCGAGGCCTTGTAAAAGGCCAGATAGGCATTCAATCACGTCAAACGAAAATTAAAATTGAACACGTATGCATGACGCATCCCTAAAGAATGATCAACGCCGAGAGTTCTACCCTTTTATTATTATGATATCGCTGTATGATTACCGCAATAATGAGGACCCGATGGCATGTCCCAATCATAGATTCTCCTGCTTCGGCACTACCAGGTAATAAGCAAAACTGCATTAGAGCTAAATCAGATATTCTAGAAAGCTTTTTTCAGATGAAGTGAAAGAGTTGTACGTTCAAATTGCTATGACTGACATGTGATATGAAGTGAATAACATTATTATGGATTTCAAGGCATTTTTCCTCCAATCTTCACAGTTACTCCTTCGAATAATGCTCACTGGCTCATATTGGTGATGGAACTTTCGATGTCGAACTACGACGCATATCAAGCGTTTATCTTTCGGTGAAGTAGCAGTGGCACGAATTAAGACTCAGATAGGGGAAACGTCGTCTTCGGAACATCATTCCATCACAAGTATGTTATGCTTCTGCTGAAGGTTGGAGAAAAATTCCTACGATTATGTAGATAACTACACTGTTCGCAAAGACGACCTCAGAGCGAATTGGCTTAGCTATCTTAGGGGCTAAAAAGCTCAAAGCTCAAAAAAAAAAAGAATCGGTTTCTGGGAAGCACCAAAAAGGAAATCATTTGAAACTCTAAGTTTCTAATTTCAAAAAATACATTCTAACAATAATCTATTGCTACCCGTTTCATCTCTATCAGATTCTCACATCTTCATTGTTAAACTGTTCAAAACTTGTTTCGTTCCACATTTCCTGACTCATAGCATAAATTACTTCACTTTCACTATCTATCCGTCGATTGGAGCAATGAACAAGTCTTATTTTTTTTGGTTTCTTATTACATCTATCACAAATGCTAATGTATTGGTAGTTGAATTGTGACACAACATTGTTTCTTATCGTCTCTTTCCTTAATAATTCAAAACACCACATTCCAGCGGCTGAAAGTGTTAGCTAAAAGTAACAATTTTCCAAAAACTAACTTTTTTATTAATCATTAAAGTCTGGGGAAAAAGATTATGCAAATTAAGCCATATGAAAACCTGAACAATGTTGCCAGAAAGTGAAATGGCGACGAAATGGTGGTGAACATCTCGAGACGACTACTACGTGATCCCACAGGCCTTATGTTGAAATAGAATGTAAATATTCGCAGATATTGATTAAATGTGTTTTGTAAGAGAGCGAAACATCCCGGAAAAAACGGCGATAGCGTGTCGTGTGCACATCTTCGCTGAACGTTTTCTTCAGATATTTTTATATTCATGATGCCGTTCGAATAGCTGAGATATTTGATACATTCGCGCGACGAAGCTGGCTTTTTCGATAACTGACGATGACTGGTCGTTTAGTGGGGAAGAAATTTAGGAGTCAACAACATGATAAACACCTGCAAAGGCCGCTTTCTCTTTCGCAGAAAAGCTATATATAGGAGTACGTTGTTCTAGGTCTAACTTGTTCAAATTAAAATCCAAGAAAGTGAGACTCAAATTGAGATTTTGAAAATTTCAATGTAAATACAACCACCACAATAAACACCAACAATTATAGACTAGATAGCACTATTGCGACCTTTTGAAGAAAAAAATCTCGCTTATTTAATTGCCTTCGTGCTTCAAATATGAGTCTTAAAGAAGGAAGAAAAAGCATGAAGAAACCGTTCCGTCTACTCGCAGAGAAGTAAAGCTTCATTTTGCTAGAATTGAAATAAAAACTATTAAACCTGATAGTGAAGAATACGCCAGAATCTATTGACTCTTACTCTAACAGCGTTCATTATGAACTCTATGTGTGTGGTGTTTTAGGCATGAAAACGGGCGGTAGACATAGATCCTATGTATTGATATCAATGCATGCTCTCACGGATGTGCGGCATGGCGACAATCAGATGACGAGAATTAATTAGTGTTTCAGATATGAAGTTTCGGGATTTCAGAATTGAAAACAATATAGCTACTTACGCTAACGAGTTACCCTGATGTGAAAGACGTCTGAATAACGGCGCCAATTTCACATTTTCCGCTAATCGGTCCTCATTCTCTGGTCCATCACCACTCATGCCGTTCGTTCACGAGATAATGATGATGATGTTGGTGATGATGATGATGATGATGATGATGATGATGATGATGTAGATGATGATAGTGGTTTTCCTGTAAAATTTACACTATTCATAACATTAAGACAGATTCTGCCAAATCAGAGACACACGAGACAATTAATCCTCATACAAACACGTGAATAATTCGAATCGCAACAGAACTGATTCATAGTTAGTAGAGCCTATGCCACGATAATATACGGATAGAATATATGGAAAAAGTGTTGTTTATGTAACTGATGCCAGACGAACAAAAATACTGACAGTAGAAATGTCGAAGGTTAGAGAAGGGCGATCGAGAAAAATGCGACTCGACTACTTTCAGCGACTTCCGTCAGTTAAACTGTTCCCCTAAACAAACACCCACGACACACAAAAACACAATCGGTAAGCACGACTATTACAATGGAACACAGTATTAACTGTATAATAGCAAAAACAATGACTTTAAAGCTTTCTAAAGCGTATTCAAATTTACTGGAGGCAATTTATGAGCTGAGCTTGGGCTTGGGCTAAGGCTTAGGCTTAGGCTTAGACTTTTCGCCAACTTTTCACGCTGATATCAGTCAGATGCAGATAGACCTCACACGTAGATGTGTGCTAAGAGGCACTAAATTTACACCATAGTGGCCGTAATTTACACCCATCGACGAGATTCGTAAAACCAAAATCACATTATAAACTGAGCGAGTGTTATAAGCCTTTTCCGAGATCTTTCGAGTACGTCGATGGCTTACAATAGCAAACTTCCCCTCGAAAAGGCTCAAAACAATCTCCTGGAATATATCAAAGTCCTACGACGAGGTTTTCCCGAGCAGTAGATCATATAGGAGCTAGATAGATCACAGTGCTTCGGCTCGCACACCTGTCGTGCGAGCCCCCAACGAACGGAGGAGGGTCGACGCGCGCGTGGGAAAAAAGTGATAGTGGCAGAGAATGGAGGAGTAGGTTAGCAGGGGACTTGATCAAATACCATAGATAAGTGAATGAAATAGAATTCTCGTGCGTATATATATAGGTGTTTCTGCATGTGTGTATGTGTGTAGGTGTGTAGGTGTGTGTATATGTGTACATGTGTGTATGTGCGCGTGTATGTGTGTGTGTATGTCGAAGGGATTCGAGTCAGCACAAAACACAGAAGAATCCATAGCAGAACAGAGTGCATCGTGGGGGGTACACCGCTAATCGATTGATGTGGGTGAGAAAAATCGAGGTGATGGTCGCGCACCATAGCTGGTTTGAACGAACGACGAGACACACACACACATACATACATACATACACACACACACACACACACACACACATACACACCGTCAGTTGTTGAGTAAGACAATGACCTGATCAACGTGGCCAATAGTCAGGATGCACGAGAGGATAGTGCTCTGCGTTTCTGGATGACAGATATCGCGTGCAATGGGCAGATGAAGACGAAAACGTTACTGCTGATAGCCGCCGACGATAACGACTACTGAGTGGCATGTCCGCAGGAATCGAGATGATCGTCTCGGCTCCCCCCTCCCGCCGAAAGAACAAAGGCTGACTGAGCGATCCAGAACGAAAGGTCAAATGAGCTGGCATGTCATGGATACGTATGCGAAAATATTCGTTTGTTGATAGAGCGAACGAACATATGACAAAGAAACGCTAATCGTATGATTCAGTGTGATGAAAGACGATGTTGAATGAGTGTGGTGTTATGATATCGATGACATCTACCAAGACCATAGATCATTTGATGTTTGCATAAAGTGCTCTGATGAGAATTTCTGCGCCACTGCAAACATATATATATATAAGCATATATAACTCTATATTAGTACATGCGCGAGTCTATATACGCACATTCATGCCCACATTCGAATCCATTTGATATTAGTAACTGACCCAAATCAATTATTGTGTATCCTTCAGCTTATTTATCTTATAAATATTAGGTTGTTCCATAAGCTTTGGCAAGTGGAAAGTAAACATCAAATTGGTTAATTAGAAGTAAGTGAAGGGGTGCTGTGGCCGAGTGGTTGTGATGCTGGCCATGGAACGCGTGAAGCCGAGCTTCACTCCACCCTCCTTCTGTCTCCTTGGCAAAGAACAACAACGAACTACGCAACGCCACAGCCACGTTATCCTCGAGACTGCAAGGAGACTCCCTTAACCAGTACTCTACGACATTTCAAAAGAAGTAGTATAAGCGAAGGAATGCTAAAAGTACTGGAATCCGCACAGTGAGAAAAAAACACTGCAAGAATGGATCAATAAAGTGCAAAAAGGGAAGTAATTAACACTTGTGATATCTAGTGTTTTTACTGCTTTCCTTCGTAGTGTAATGATGTTTCATACAAACCTAAAAGATCTAAGTGGTGAGCAAAAATGCCCCGGTGGTGTAGTTGTAGCACACGTCCGCGGTATGGATGAAACGCGGGCTCGACTCCCGCTTGAGGTTGTGTTTATGCTAACCACTCAATTCTCTTAGGCTCATATGAAGTAACTGAAATTCTATGCATTTATCATCGTTTAATTGCGACACAACTTGCCTGTCTTACTTCAAGATAGGGCTGTATTGGGAACAAATTCGTTTGCTACTCATGCACGAATTGAGTGCAGGGGAAAATGCTAGTGAAGCTGAGTGCAAGATTAATGGAGCTTGGAGCGATGATACGGTTGCAGAAAGGACGGCTAGCAAGTGTCCCGCAAAGTTCAAAGCTGAAGTGAACATTTTAGAGGACCACTCGCACTTGGGCCGTCCACAGCAAGCTCGATTATCTTGGCGCGGCGCTGCACTGACATTTTCACCTACGTGCCATTCGTCCATGAGTAGCTGGTGAATTTGTTCCCAGGACAGCTCCATTTTAAAGGAAATATAGGCAAATTTTATGCAAGACTCTCGCAAGAACGGCACCAAAATAATGCAATTTCACTTAGTTCTTGCTAATAAATTGGATGCTTATTGCTCTAATGTCAAGCTTATGGAACGACCCAGTAATATTATGTCTCATGCGTGAGAAGTATATTGGCTAGGACGGTTCCAACTCATGTCAAACTTATTGTCACATTTTTGTTTTTTGGAATGCTTGGTATTACAATGAACAAGTATTCAAGTATGATTACAAAAGCTTTTTTTGAGGAAATATTAAGGTAGAAGGTCGTCCACGAGCAGAAACGGCAGGTGTACCGCGTTCGAGGAATTGAGCGACATCGACTGAATTGCTTATCATCCGGACTTCGTAGTCCAGACCATCGGACATTACCTGTAAATGCGATCCAGCGGAATGTAGGATAATTGCTACATTGATAAGCTAGGCCAGTCATGTGATACGTATGAGAGGTGAAATGGAATAGTGCTAGAGTTGTTCATCAAAAGAAGTATAAAATGGACTTCTGCAGGGTTTTGCATATCTCGTGAAGACAACTAACCCCTTTTTTAAATATGTCTATGTGACATATGCGAGCATTCTTACGGTGCAGAATTACAGAAAGTGTATAGGAAAAGGAAATCGTTTTGACAACGATAGAATTGCTGGGCACATAATTTTGCATGCTGTAGAGAATTGTCTTCTAAAGTTTCTATTAGCTCATGTGTGGCGCTATGGCTTTGTATATATCGTATGAGAACAAAATAAAGGGAGATAACGATCTGCTATGGAAATCTTTGGTCAAAACAACGACTTACATTTTTACTCCCAATTTTTCGATGTAGCTCTTTTGGAACTAAAAAAGTCATCAATTTCATAATTAACATTATTAGTGTTGCCAGCTTTCGTGATGAGAAAGTACATGGAAAGATACTACGGCTATGCTGTGATATACTCACGATTTCTGTTTCTACACAGGGTACTAAACTGGATATTTATCAAACAGGATTGTATGAAGGATCAGAGTTTAAATTCCCATAATATTGACCTAGCATCAGTGTTCTTGCTCAGTCCCAGTGTAATAACCCCTTAAACCGTGTGTGTATCGCAGTGCTTAGGAACGCCTTGCAATACACACTGAATCGGTTGGTGCTTCGATTCTCATCCAGAATCACTAAGTCTCCCATCCTTTCGAAAGTGGCAGATTGTTGCTAGACTCAGGAGGCAGCCACACTTGATGCACTGTCGAGGATCATCGTGCAGGTCATATATGCACTCAGTCACTTTTAAGATGCTTGATGAAGTAGTATGCATGGAAGATCTCAGTCTGAATGCATCTTTATTTTTATAGGCCTGTGAACTAGTGAAGAAGGCGAAAGATCGATAAGTTTGAGAAGGTAACTAATAAATTCCAGTTTTGATCTTCGACGTTTGTGTCCAATTCTTACAATGAAGATTAGATTGAGGTGTTGCTCCTGCATATGGAAAAGGCCACCATGGAAAAGATTCATTAGTCCTTATATTACGATATGTGAGAAACTTTGCTTCGTATTTCACGTGTAGGACTAAAGTAAACAGTTTGAAGGTATCAAGAGAGCGTCAATCAACCACATCATCCATAGCAACTATCAATACCTGAAGCCGTCTTTTCGTTTGGTGAAGCAGTCTTCAAATGGAGAACACCACGGGTTTGGCCGTAAATTATGTCGAAATGAGTAGTAAGGATCAGACTCTCTCTTCTCTTATATTGCATGTTTTCAAAATATAAATTTGCTCACGAGGTTCAGAATAGAAAATCCTATTTATCACGAAATAGAATTAAATTTATGTGGCGTTGTCTCAAAATTTCTCTCGCATTTCGACACTTTTGTTAATTCAATGTTATCTATGTTGAAGCAATTATTCAGTAATGCACTCACCATCATGAACAATGATATGCAAGCATTTGTGGGTAAAGATTGGATACCTTCCTCCCAGAAGGAATGAGATCACTGGTCGAAGAAGTCGGTAAGGCTAATTTTGAACTGGTTATGGTTTTTAAATTTTTCCCACACAGATGATGCTTGACGGCGTGAAAGAGATGATAATCCGATATAGTAATATCAGGACTATGAAGAGATTGTGATACCGTAGTACAGCTAAGCTTCCCCAAAATGTGGCGAGACGACTTGTAAGAGGAGCCGGTCAATGCGAACGGTGCTCATCAACACATCACTATAGTTCAGCCTTTTTCATCTAGATGGTGACCGATGGCGCTACAGCCGTATCTAAGTGTCTGCCCAAGGTACTAGGACATTCCCCAACATACCACAGCTTTTTGGCAATAACCCGATTCGAAATAGAGGAACAAACTGGGTAGTGAAGAAATTTATGGGACAGCCCAAAAGAATAGTGATATCACTGAAAATATCAAAAAAGCGTATGATTCATTAACAGGGTATTTCCATGAAAGTGCAAATAACAACGAGAGTTTTGAGTCCGGGAAAAGTCTTGGAAATTCTTGAACTGGCAGGAGTATTGAGGTACACTGAATATTGATGTCACACGAGTCGTCAATGACCGCAAGCTTACGTTCGAGCTCTGCTTCTCCCAAGCTTGATGTGAACTTTTTGACTGATTTACTCAATTAATTGAAAAACTTGTGTTGATCTTAGTTTCAAGAATAAACTAGCCTAACGACAACTATGGATAAAAGCAGATATGGCTCAATTTCACCGCTGGTTAATAGTTTGTACACCGCTCACTGCGGCTACCCTGGTGTCACTGGAAAGCGAACTTATCTGCCAAGACAAAAACTCAGCAGATTTATTGAATTAACAGTTTACTACGAGCCAATGAGCACCTCTATTGTACGAATGCATAGCGTACTTCTGAGACTGATCAGCACTGAATGATAATGGTAGTGGTAGCATTCATTTAGCGCAAAGCGATGATTTCTACTCAATGCAACTATGGAGATTAGTGAACAGTAGTTTGTATATTAAAATTAACCATATATGTGAAGAAATTGAAGTACACATTTCTGTAGTATCCTCAGACTACAAAAGAAATATGACTATTACTCTTTATGCTGCAATACGACCAAATATTTGGAGATGACCACCAATGGGATGAAATGCCGACTTCCAATTTCTTTTCAAAAGATGTCTAGCAACCTAGAATGTCGTATAGAGCTGTCCTTTAAGTCTACAATATTTACCTAAAAAATACTTAGACTGTAAGTCGAATATCTTTGGCTTGAGCTGAGAACGTACGTTACAATGACAACGATGGCGGCCGAGTTCTTTTGCCAGTAAATCCTTGAGAGAATAGGAACGGCTCTCAAGAGATTAAGCAAGACTAACTTTATTTCAATTGATCCGCCTTTCAGTATTCTTTTTAATGTGCTCTGTACTTCTAACATTCAATTCTTCTTGTCATCTTCTTCAACGTCATGGAATGCAGGCTGACGCACCAGAGGCGTCAAGTGGTGCAACGGTTTAGCACATGCTCTTGGAAAGACTAAGATCTGGGTTTGAATACCGGCTGACGCAAATGTTTTTCCACAGCACTCTACATTATTGGGTTTATTACAACATCATAACACCGCAACACGCGGTCAAATAAAATGAGTCCTGATTGTCATGGAATACTACTTAACCACGTCATAGCCAAGCTATGGCGTTCCATGGGGCGCTTTTTGCTGACTGAAGAAGAGTGTTGCGGAATGAGGATCAACGGCGAGCATCACTACCACCCGGCCACCTCCAGAAAGTCTTATCCTGATAAGTGGCTCAAATTCGCAACGCAGAAGAGTTCAATCGCTGTTTTTAACATAGTCTTCAAATATATGGTTGACAGAGTAGTAAAATATTGTAGAACATAGTTTTTCAGTGCCCCACTAATTTACATCGATGAAGAATATTGATAAAAGAGTAAGAATAAAGCTGTTTACTTTTCAATTCTTGACGGTTCTTCAAGTAATGACTTTGAAACTTAATCAGAAAGAGTAATTAGATTACTGGCTCTTTTCTCTTTTGATAATCTTAAATAACATTCATTCTGAGCACAAAAAAAGCCTAAAATTTAAAGATTGAGATAACAAGAATCTATAGATGAATTATTAGCAGCTATCATTACGAACAACGTCCCCCTCTAATATCAAGAAATCATATTTTTTTAACCGATTCACAGTTTCATTGTATGAAATCTAGCTCTAATTTCTATTGCAGCAGGCAAATATGTAAACATTGAAAGGGATAGATTATCATTGAAAAACTTTACTAGTCATGTTAGCTTGAGCAGAGAATTCTGGGAAATTTTTGAAAGTTTCATTTTTTGACATCTGTGTTATTTTTTATTGTTAGTCTTGATATGTTTACCTACTTCATTAATTCCAGCTTCAAGGTGCTTATTGAACAGCACGGTTTACGCGTGTTGATCCATCATCATTGGAATAAGTCTAAACGATTCTTAAAGCCGTCGATGAAATTAATGTGAGTGAAAGTGCTGGTAGGGCGACAAAATCGACTTCGGGTAGATGGTGTAAACTATTCATAGTAGGCATTTTTGATCCTAAAGATATGCCTCGTTTTGGACGGACATCTGTTTTGGATGAAGGTGATTTGCAGCCCGCATTGGATGCTGAACATTCATCAAGCCTTCGTGATTTTGCTGAAGAGCTTGGTGTATCGCAGCGGATACCCGTTGTCAACAAGTTGCACTAATACTTTTGGCAGAAGAAGAAGAGGAAGAAGAAGAATGGCAGAAAGTCGTGGAGATTGGTGGTCCATGCTATGAAAGAAGTTATTGTTGTTTTTGTTAATTTGGGCATAAAAGCGAAAATTTACAAAACTTCTCGAAACTTTTTGCTCAATCCTAGATACTCACGCTGATTCAGGATTTCTGCCTTAAAATTTCAATTCACATCTCAACGATATTTCAGTCAAAAAAATCAGTACATTATGTAACTTTCACTTTTTACTTCATTTCAATTTTCGCCTAATCACACAGCGAATTCTCAAAATTATCCACTTACATTAAATATATCTTGTCTAAGTATTAACATAACAGATTCTTGCCCGTATATAAGCTACAGTTTTGTTTCTCGCTTTCGATGTGTGATTCTTGGGGTGTATAGACGGAACACTGACACCTTTTCATTACTCACTTTTAAAAATCTACTTTGTTAGTTCAATTGTTTAGCACTAGAGAAGCTCATGTGGTCAAATGGAATGCCTTCACATTCCGAGACTGTTCCCCTTTCAGTTTCCAATTTTTAGAATGTGTTTCAAGAAAAAGGAAAGATGTGTACGAAAAGTAAGAAACAAAAAGAAGTTGTTGTATGTTTCTGCAACGGTGTAAAAAGTTCCAGTCAATAAGCAGTGTTGTTGAGGAAAATATTGGCGAGAATTTTAACGCCGTCGATTTCCATAAGGGTTTTCCTAAACGTTATAGAACCTGAGATGATGTGGGCAGTTAACAATCAATCTCACTGAAGTGTATGGAAGCTTCCTTTTCTTGCGAAGTCCGGAAACTACTAGCAGAACTGCTTGAAAGACATCTCCTGTAATAGATCGATAGCAATCTTTGAGTCGTTCTATGGTTAAACATCGAGTACATCAGTGACGCGGAACAAAGACATGTTTCGTTCAGAATCTCATCATAGTGGCCAAAGTGCTATTCTTCATCGCACTAGTAGAATCTGAAAATTCCTTTGTTAATGCGTTAGAATGTTCTCGAATTTAGTTCTTTTTTTTTTAACAGTGCTCAGAATATAGTCAGTTGATGAATACTTGTGCTGTGAAAAACAAAAATGAAGCAGATTTTGTGTTGATAACTTCCTTGCTTTCTTCAAAACCTTATGAGATCTATTTGAACAGTTTCTGTTATCTTTTCAGCATGATTAATCATTAGGATGGTGCAGAAGTAATGACGATTTATGCATTGTTCAGATTTGCCATTCCATATTGAAATAAGTTCTCAAAAGAATGTGGTTATATTATATATCATTTGGTGCTTTTTCGTTGCCCACCCCTAGTTCCAGCACTCGTAGAAAACGTATTTTCGGGTGGTTTTTGAAGTTTGAGTAGTCATTTGATAGCTTAGATTTCGTCAAATTTTCGAATATGCTTTGATCTCAAAACGGCTTTTTTGGTGCGCTATAACAGCAAAAATAAATCATGTTCCTCATTCAGACAATTCTCACTAAACAATGCTTTTCCTATAGACTTTCAGAGGCCATTCGATATTTCAAATCTCGCCAATTCAAACAATACATTTGGTTTTCAAAAAGTGCTTCTTGATGCGCTGTAACAATCAAATGAAGATTAGATTTCGCAATTTGGCGCTGAAAAAGCGCGGTGGCTTAACTAAATAAGTTTTTGGAATCAATGAGATTTAAGCTATCGAATGATTATTGTAAGTCCAAAGGAAAAGCTCTGTTCAGCGAGAAATGCGTTAATGAGAAACATAATTTTATTGCTGGTGTTGCAGTGCAAAATGGAGCCATTTTGAAAACGAAATGCCCCATTGAAATTTTTGAGATTTGTGCTATTAGATACTTGTTCAAACTTAGAAAACAAATAAAAGGCACGTTTTTGTCAAGTTATTGGAAAAAATGTGAGTGTGACGAAAATGATCTAAATCTGCGAAGCCCAATCTTCTTTTGGCTATAAGAGCGCACTAAGAAGTCTTTTTTGAAAATCAAATGCATTATTGTAATTCTTAAGAGTTAAGCTATCGAATGGTAATCAAACGTTCGAATAGAAAGTTTTGCTTAGCGTGGAATGATTGAATGCGGAACACAATTTTATTCTTGCTGTTATAGCGTAATAACGAGCCGTTTTAAAAATATAGCATAATCTAATATTTTTTGAGATTCAAGCTATCGAATAACTACTCAAACTTCAAAAGCGACCTGAAAATACGTTTCACACGAGCATAGGGACTTGGGGGCAGATAACGATTTGA
This sequence comes from Parelaphostrongylus tenuis, assembly GCA_019055375.1. NCBI lineage: Eukaryota > Metazoa > Nematoda > Chromadorea > Rhabditida > Metastrongylidae > Parelaphostrongylus > Parelaphostrongylus tenuis. The sequence continues at coordinate 34,713 of JAHQIW010004484.1, read as the reverse complement.
TCCACTATTTTTGAAAGCATTTTTTGTTACATGTTTCGTTGCAAACAACATTTACTTGCTATTATTTTATATTTTCTAGACTAAAGACAGTTGTGGCAAAAGTTATGGCAGAAGCTGGAAAGAGCATTCGCAAAGCTCACTGAAGCTTTGCAAATTGTAAGACTATAACGATTGCACTTCGACGCTCTGTCGAGACACTTACAGCCTTCAGAAGAGCAATCGAGAAATTCATTCACCAGTACTACTCGAATCTCTCTGCTAGCCATGTCCTCTTACCGTAATAAAAATTAAAAGAGAATGAGTATGTCATTCCACCCGTCTTCCCATCCAAAATCCGACATGCTATAACGTCGGTGAACAACAGAACAACACCCGGTTCAGACAGTATTAGACCAGAACACCTGAAGAACTTACCGCCTGTTCTCATCAATACCCTGAATCGGTTCTTCACTCGCTATCTGTTAGAGTGCAAGGTTCTCAATCATTGGAAAAACAGCAATATCGTGTTGTTGTTCAAAAAGAGAGACTTTCAATTCGTAGACACTCATTACTCGATCTGCTTGTTGCTCGTCGTCTATAAACTCGTCGCTCAAATCGTCCTGTACAGAATCAACAGAACACTGAGCGAAGGACAGCCATGCGAACACACGCGGATTGAGAATTTACTACCTTAGACCCCATTCCCTCGATCGCAAGATACATTAAGTTTTCACGAGAGTACAAAAGACACCTTAGAGATGAGTGATGAGCAAAAATGCAGCCTCAGACAGGAGCCGAAATCGCGTTTCATCCATAGCAGGGGCGCGTGCTATCACTACACCACCAATACAGTCTGATTGAATAGTAAACCAGCGTTTTTATCTAGCACTACAAATATATCCGAGCCAAAAGCGTATTAGCGAGTAGTTGAAATGCAAAACGTAGGAAAAGATCTCAATCAAACAACGAAAATCGCGCAACTCTTTGTGCGCGCATCGGTTTCTACGGCGGTCCTTAAGAAAACAATGAAGACGAATGCATAGCTCATCATTCCGGGATTGATGACTTTATTTTGTTATACATTGTAGTGCATGTCTTTTTTGCCACTTTCACAAATTCGTCAGAAAATGTGCAATAATAAGTGGAAATTCATTATTTGCCCCTTGATGTGGCCTTCGTATTAGGAAAGGTAGCTTTCAGGACACATGGGCCCTGTTTTCTACTAAGAAAGACCCTCGTAGAAAGCTTTTTAGTAACATGTCATTTTTTCGAAACATAAATTTTCTCTAACCTACGAACTTTATTAACAACTACCAATGAACCTCTTTGGAAGTTCAAGCGATGAGTTGACTAATCAGAGTTTGAAACATCATCTGCATAAATTCTTTTTATTTAACTTTTTTTTGTAGTGATATGGTGTTACAAATATGCCCAATAATGTTGAGTGATGTGCAAAACGTTGGCGACACACGGTGATCGAACCCGCAATTCACCCTTACTGGGTAACGTGCTGAACAAGTGCATTACCAACAACTGTTTTGCCTTCACTCTTTCTACGCCACAACGCATCAATCTGTAACTGGGATCAGTGCCGATATAGCCTGCCACGCCAAACCGTTGACGGTTGTTGCTGGCAGAATTACTGTAGCGTAGAAAGGTGATGGCAGAAGGTATCGGTAGTGGAAATGGTTAGCACGCGCTCACAGAAAGAATGGAATGCGTGTTCGATTCCCGTGTGGCCAAGATTTTGTACGTCACCTGGATCACCTGTCGTCCAGTTGATCGTCGAGTGACTCTAGCGGGTACCAACATCACTTCCATTTTTCCCTGACGCATGCAAGAGTAGTCCAGTAGGTTCTCCTCGCTCGAGGGATTTGCTGAGCAGCATATTTTTCTTCTATACCTTTCGTGAAAAAATCGGACCAATGGGTCGGTGGTCTTCCTGTAGAGCGCTTGATGTCTCGAGGAATCCAGTCGGTAACGGCTCTCGTCCATCAAATGTCGTTGAGGCGCATCACGTGTCCGGCCCATCTTAATTTCGATATCTTGGCGTGTAGAGGCGTCTCTGATCTTCGATCGTTGACGTAGGACCGAACTTTGGATCTTTTCTCTCATTTGCAAGATGCGGGATACTCCTAGCATCGACTTCTCGACTGCGCTCTCTATAACACCAAGTGATCTTTCATCCTGCTTACGTAGCGACCAGGTTTCTCCTGCATACGTTAGGGCAGGATAATCGTCGAGTCGAAAAGGTGGGCACGGAGCCGGATGATCTTTGTCCACTTCACTACATCTTCGATGCTCTTAAGCGCTCACCAAGCCGCTCGTTTCCTCCTGCTCAACTCTGGAGCTAGGTCGTTCAACATGTTGATTTCACGGCATAGACAGACTTAACTAGAGCATTCGGTGATTTTCGTTCCGTTGAGCGAATGTGGTATTCAAAGCCCATCCGTTCCTCATGAGCGTCGTTTTTGTTAGATTTAGCTAAAGACCAATTTTCCCTACAGACTGTCAATTGTCACTCCCAGTTCGCCCCATTCTAATGTTCGAATGACGTTTTGCATGGTGGCAATGAATAGGTTTGGCGAAATTGTATCGCCTTGTCGAACCTCTCCTCTTACGTCAATGGTGATGTTGTTGTAGAATGGAGATATTTTGGTTGTGAAATCTTCATAAAGCTCACGAAAGATCATTATGTACCGAGTAGGAACGCCCTGGTTATCCTGAGCCTCTATAACCGCTTCTGTTTCCACTGAATCAAAGGCTTTCTTCAGATCAATGAAAGTGAGACAGAGTGGTTGTTTGTATTCTCGTGAAACTTCAAAGAGTCTTTTAATCGCGTGAATGTGATCTGTGGTACTAAATCCTTTTCGGAACTCTGCTTGTTCGCAAGGCTGTCCTTCGTCCAGTGTTCTATCAATCCAGTTTAGGATGACTCGGGTAAAGAGTTTATAGACAACGGACAACAAGCAGATTGGGCGATAATTGCTTATGTCGTGAAGGTCTCCCTCTTTGAAAAACAATACAGTCTTGCTGGTTTTCCATTGAATGGGGAGCTTGCACTCTGACAGGTAGCGAGTGAAGAGCCGAGCCAGGGGCTGATGAGAATTGGCGGCAGGTTCTTCAGGTGTTCTGGTCTAATCGTAACTGGAGCAGGTGCTGTTCTGTTTATCACCGACGATATAGCGTGACGGATTTCGGAAGGAAGGACCGGTGGGACGACATATTCATCCTCTTTCAATTTATATGACGGTGGACGTGGCTAGCAAAGAGATCCGAGTAGTACTGGTGGATGACAATCAGCATGCTCATCAAATTCTAGGAGGGAAAAACAATTGAACGATTATCAAAACTTCGGTTAGAGCTCCTCATATTTAGTAACTTCAAATATTCTATTAGGAATTAAGATAACGATATCTGACGTCAAGGATTCCCGCTTCACAGAATTTCGTTTTGCATTCATTACAGTCGGCCGCTATATTGCCTAAGGCTCCAATGCACTGCACACTAAACTCGCCCGTACCCGTCAGTATGCCATTTTTCATGGCCACGATACCATTCTGAAATTATCTGGCAATAACAGCAAATTGGTCAAGTGTTGTGCATTTGAGTTCCCTACGATTGATGCGAGTTTCTTTCATGTTGTGTTTCATAGCGTGTCATTTCCACGTCAGTTGAGCAATTAATGATTCTTCAAATAATGCATACACGCTTGATAGGAGGAAAATTGCGTCATTTAGTTTCATTTCATTCTTGGATGCCTTTATTAATCAGACGATTATTACCTCGTTCTGTACACTTGGAAAAATTTGCAAATATCACATGTTGTTGATCGATTGTATTGTACCTGATCGACAATCAGATGGATCATTTGTTGTGATAAACACGCCATATTCGTTATGGTCCCAACGGCATTAAATCGAGCTCCTTCTGTATGAAGATCGCTCTCAAGAATGCTTAGTAGAATTGATATCTGGAAAATTTGGATGAATCACTTGAATCTTAAGAGATGAGCGCGAAACTCGCTATCTTAATTGTGCTTTGAATTCCCTCTTGACATTTCCGATGGCTCGCGTGTTTTCGCTGATCACCACAGCTTTTCTTTCGTCTTTCTGAGGCATGCCCATAAGGTAGCATTCTTTTCTTCACTACATATCATTAGTCTCAACTATTTTAATCAGTCCAGTAAAGGCGTTTACTATTAGTTGAATAATTGTGCAATGTCACTGAGTTTTGTCGTGCTATGGAAGATTCATCATCAGATAACAACGCAAGCTAAGGATTTCAACATTTTTATCCTGTACCTTAATTGAGGATAGACTTATTCTAAATCAAAGCTTAGCAAATTATCCGTGGATACTTCGGCGCCAACAGTATAAGAAATAAAAAATTTCTGAGCAAAAGCCCAGCAAATATCAACCTGATTCCTACGAACACCTTTGCTTCAGCAGCATGCCATAGTTGTAATGAAGGAATACTGAACGTGCCTACGTGTAAATACAAATTTTTGCACATTCTCCTGCGTTTAACATTAGAAATGAGCAACTTACAATACTCAGTGATGTAGAGTAATGTACAAAGCATTCGGGAATGGCGAGACTTGAACGCTTATCTCACTCAATAGGGCGCTCTACTATCTAATAGTCAATATCTGTCAGCGTACTGGGAACATTGTCGATAGCGACTACCCGAACCAAACTGCTGACGGTTAACTGCTGATGATTATTTACGCTGCAGCGTAAGAGTGGTGTGATAAGAGGCGTACGCGGTGCGAGGGATGGAGCTCGCGCACCTGCATTGGGTGAAATGAGGGTTAAAGTCCCAATTGACGCAAATGCTTTGCTCACCACTCTACATCATTAGGTACATTATACCGCTGGAAGCGAATAAATAAAACAAATTCTATTTGATCGTTCAGCATGAGATACTGACACACTAATTAGCGTTTGTGATGATGGAGCTGGCAATAGCTGCGAGAAACATTAAATGTGCTTTTTTCTCAACTATTACGAAGGCCTAAATTTACGAGAACTAAAAAGAGAAAGCCATAAATTTCCAAGAATTCAGTCCACGGGAACTGAAAAGAGAAAGAAAAGGTTCAAGTTTGAAGGTGCAGACATTTTCACTGGCGTCACAGTTGTCTTCTTTTTAAAAGATAGTGAATTGAGATATAAGTTTACTATCAGTTGCTATTTGAATGATAAGGTCTAACTCCTCCCTAAATTGAACTTAAGTGAAGTAAATTAGCAAACGAGGTTTAAATTCACCAGAGCTGATGGTTGTGGTATGACAATGTCGTTCGACGAGGAGAGTTAGAGAGTCATTTTTTAACCGACAAAGCCCAAAACGAATAGGATTTGCAACAGTCGACACCAATCCACTGCACATTGATTGCCTTTCAATAGTTTTTTGCTGGTTATAATAGAGCCTGTACAATTATGAGCGCTTATGCTTCACAAAGTACCAAAAAACACGCAGTCTTGTTCCGACAAAAACATGGCGAGTTACAAACCGAACATTTGTGCAAGAAAGGTTGAGGAAAAAACGTATTGGCTTGGCGCCAACATAGCGAAATCTTATGCACATACTGCCAAACCACTGCCTAAATACTGCCAAAGTGTGGTGGCCTGAACCCGATGTCGCGCTGCGCCAAGCTCTACATTTTGTGGCTGCTAGAGGGCAATAAATTTTTTTTTTAAAACTATGAAATTCGATTCGTAAACGACTTAGCAAACCGAATCCTTCGCGAAACATACAGACAAAAATTCCTCGCGACCAACGAAATATGGTTTGCTACTACCACTGCACCGCAGGGGCACATTTGCACCACCACTCATTTTTCAATATCTCTTTGTTAGGTATCAGCCACCAACCTTGAACAGGTTTAGTTGGGTATGTGATTTTGCTTTTTAAACCCTGTGCTGACAGTCACTGTAATAAGTGGTACTCAAGATTTTTTGTATTTTCGCTCTTTTTTTTTCGCAAAGTTATTATGTTCCATATATACCTACCTCTTCGTAAATGTGCCTCGGTGGTGTAGTGGTAGTAGCACGCGTTCCCGGTATGGATGAAACGCGGGTTCGACTCCCGACTAAGGCCGTGTTTTTGCTCAAAACTCAGTTTTCTTAGATATATATGAAACATAAGAGCACTGCGAAAAATGCAGTGAATACACTGAAAATGTGGATTATTCCTTAGTACAATGGTTGTGAGCTCATGGCTCAGTGAAAATGCAAAATTTTACCTCAATGTTTATGGCATTGTATTAAAGCTCAAACAATACCAGGTCGCTTTCTAAATCTGCAACTGCTCAAAAATAAATAGAAAAATTTATTTTTTATTTCGTAACATCCTGAGTGGATGCCAGGGTTGATAGAGTTGTAAAGCAACTATTAGCGAACAAACCGTGCACACATTTGGTCAATTTTACTAGCTACTTTGTTCCTGGCTGTGATATATTTCGGCGGTTCTTCCTCATTAGACAGGGATGTGGCACAAATGAAAAACCAGCCTCGTTTGCTGCAGAGGAACTTTTCATAGGAGTGTCAGTAATTACACGAAAGCTGGGACTTGAAGCTACAGTTTGACGTGGTCAGTTTTTCAAAACACTCCTTTACAATGTTGAAGCATACAGATTAAACATTAAATTTTACATCCCCCTTTCGCCTTCATTTACATCACGCGCATAATTTGCTGGACCAACGATACTCTGTTCGACCTTCAATATCACTTCATACTCTCTTATATCGAAAAGCAGCGAGCATGCAAATATTCGTAAATTTTGGATTCCAAAATCCTCAGGAGAATGTGATTTTCTTTAATTTTGCAAGAACACCAATTGAATTTACACGCTCTAACAATGGTCCTCTAAATAAATTTCGCAATAAGAATGAGAAAAACACAGATGAGAAGAATGATGTCAGCTCAGAGAACATTCAAAGACAAATCTGATGCTTTTGTGAACCTGGGTAATCTCCAGAAAATTCTCCATGCTTGCTACCAATCCCAAATTTCTATGTATCTGAGACTATTGTTAAAACTTTTCGTTAAGAACTTTATCTGCCACATTTTACCAAAATTTCGCAAGAGCTTCTGATAATACAAGATTTGAGGAAAGAGTGACTTGGTCGTATTGCTGCACTTCGATATGACTATGATAATCGCTTGAAACAGATCAGCAACCATTTATCAACATTTGATCCTCTCGCTATGCCGTTGGATATTCGCCTGGCCCGACGCAGGCGACCTGCATTGAGAGAGCATTGCCATCAATGTTGTAGTTTCGGGATGAAAAATAAAATATGATCGATCGCAAGTAGTTAATATGTCAATAGCCTTGTGAAGTATATTTTTTCAAGATATATAACCGTAGAAATGATGAGGTTGGAGCGCAGAATGGAGTTTTGGGTGGCTTCGAACCAGCGATTACTCTTTCTGATGACACACATTTTGTCCACTGCGCCATCGATATCTTCATTCTGCTATTTCTGCTTTATATCATGTATACTTGGAGAGTAAAGAGCGCACCAGTCTGTTCTCATTTTTAGATGTCTGTAACGCATTGAGATACAAGGTGTTGTTCACGAATCACCTGCTGCTTCATTGAAACGTCGTTCACACATAATAGGTAGAAGCTATAAACTCGTCGTATTTTCTGAAATCTGGTTAACGGCAGCGGTGCTTGTTTCATCAGTTGTTTCAACTGCGATGTCCCTTCAGTCAGTGGTAAAAAAGGTACTAACACATACTGTGATCTGCAAAAGATAATGTATCACCATTCGTGGGCTAAGTGCCACTTCACGCACCAATCTGTTTCAAATCACGATGACGTATTATACCTAACCTGTTAATACTGAGGCTAATCATTAGTATGGATTCTGTAGGCACGCAGGTTATTCTATGACATACACTAAAATTTCAATCTGTTTAGTTTCATAAATATTGAATGGCTCAGGAAAATACTCGGATGTGCATTGACCTGCAACAGTGATTCTAAGCTTTTATTTAGTATCGCTTGGTAGGAAAGTGAAATTTTACGGATTTTCGAGCACTTTCGAGCATATCCAGCAAATTCCACGTTTGTGGGTGTTTTTTTTGGTGCAGTTTGCTTACCCTTTGGAGACTGGCGTTGATGGGCAGGTGGCGCTGCGACGTCACTTGCGCGGCAGTCATGCAAGCGGCATCTGCATATCTGTGCACATATGATTGGCTGCCTGCCTTCTCTTCCACGAGACGTGATTCCGCCGTGACAAAAGCTGGGTGAGATTTGACGTCTCGTGGTGAGCATCGAAAAGACACCCATGGCCTCCAAGAGGTTAGACAACTCATGTCAGTGACCACTCATACTTAACGATTTCCTAAATATTATCGATGAAATGGCTGAATAAATCCGCACAATCTTACGGAAGACAATAACATAGAAAACTGATAATCTTTAATTGTAGTTTCAATTGTTCTTATAAATCCTTGCAAGAAAACTAATGCAGTTAAGTAATTTTGCAAGCGATTTCTATTCACTATCCGTCTCGGCAATCGTCAACATTATCTCTGATGAATGCGCTAATATCGTGATGTTCCTTGGGAAAAAAATTACTGAACTCAAAATAGATATGCTTCAGCATGGCTTCAACGTTTTCTGTATTGCTGCCCTTCCTACTGTGATCTCAAAGTTCAATGGAAAAAAAAGAGATCAAATGGAAGACACCATCAGTATTAAGATAGGTGTCTGCCTCAGAAGTCACAAAATATTGGAGCTGAGTGGTTTATAGTGTCAAATGATAAAACTACAACCGCATTGATTCGTCTGGATAAATGAGAAGGTACACTGAAGGAGTTCTTGGCTAGATGAATTTTGCTCATTTCTGCAATGTAACGCTAGAAAGATAATTTTACGTTCCGAATTCCATGAGACGTAGCTGATGTTAACCATCTCGACCTACTTATTTCCAGATATTTCTGTGATATCGGTGTAAGATGTGAGTCCCACTGTTGTATATACTCCTCTTTCACCATTACATCAAAGCAGATATAAATTGGGATACGACATCACTCACGGTACGACTTACATGATCTTTATGCATGTGTCGATCTCGTTATCGTATTAAAAAATCAATTTCTATTTAAGAGAGCTTCATGAAAGCATTATTAGCGAAGAGATCGTCAATAAGTTCTACACAGCTTTCTCATCGGGCTAACCACGTCCTTGCAAAAAGAACATATTCCAGCACCTAAGCACATTTCTGTATCAATGCATTGATATTTCTGTAGTCAATGGATAGTATGAGCAGTGCTCCCATTCGGATCGTCGGTCATTTTTTGATAGCGTGACGTTCGGGCGGCATGTTATTGGAGCGCAACTGCAAACTCTGCATACTGGTCAGCATTTTCGAATTTGTCTACTTCAAATAAAAAATTTACGATATCCGCCTGATAACTGCTAAGAAATTAGAAACTAATAAGCTGATTTTTGAATATGAATGTTGACTTGAACGAATTACTTATAGATGTTGCATCAAAAAAAGTGGCGGTACGAAATACGGAAAAGCTCTTTGCGGCAAGCAACAATCGAATTTAGAACAGCTAATAAAAGTGTAAATTCATCGTTGCTACTTCCATCATGCCAATAGTCACTCAAAGATTGAGTGTGCACAGCTGTACTTTGAGTCAGTTAAAAGTTGACGGGGGCAGTACTTTATAACCAAGATGAAAAAGTAAATGTGCATGGTGGTGGAATCGGTACTGCTCTCGCATTTGTCAGAGTCTTGATCCCGCTTTTCAGTTCCTGAAAATATCCATATTATCTGTTATTACTACGAAGTAATCGATTAGCGACTGATCATTCCTAGTCTGATAGCATCATCTGTAAAGTAGCATAATTTTCGAGGGACTCGGTCTAATTAGGTTCAACACCTTCTCTTCCTTGATATATGTAGCATGCTCCGGATATAACTTTAATAGTAAACGCATTGCACGCAGTGTCCGCTCCGTTAGTCGATAATTTGACGTCGATAGAAAAGTTGGAAAAGTAAAGAGTATAACTGAAATCACGTCGTATTCATCACTCTATATTTAGCAAGTTAGTCATCGTGAGAAATTCTAGAGCAAACGGACTGCGCAAGTAGGTTTTCTCACAAAGGATTTGCTCATTCGTTTTGAATAAAAAGATATGCAATAAAGCGTTCCGAATCTATCATTCACCGAACTATGACTTCAGCTTTCTCTAGTAACGCAGAAGTGACTAAATTTATACTTGACCTGTGCAATCACCTATGAGAGGCGTGTCTATGAGTATAGTCACTATTGTCCAACCTACCGTACAAGTAACTTTTGTGCAACTTCCCATACAAGTTTGCAAGAGGATGCTACGGTTGCCAAAAGAAATGCTAAGGTGTGATTCGCGAAGTTCAAATGTGAAGTGGACAATTTGGAGGATGGAGGAAGGTAATAAATACTTGGATAATTAGTTTCGACTTTGAGTCGAAATAAAGGTCACAGTAATCTTTTTACAGAATCAGAAGGGCACGAACTTTCAACACAACCTTTCATGTGGATCATCTAAGGAAAAGTTGGAGGAATGAAGAACTTACATATATGACTGGCACATACATAGCTGAAGTACTGCGCCCTGCCACTGGTCAACTATCACTTACTTATGTTTATAAGCGTGACATTTCTTCAAATAGCAAGTTATCTGTTCTGATCTCCCGTCGTTATTATCTCGTCACAAAGGCCTCCTCATGGGTTCTCCTTGTTTGCAATCATATTATTTTCTCCAGGGAACTGCGAAGAACCTTGTCTATCACAGTGATGGTTTTGCTATGCGTTTTAAATAATTTATACGTGAGCCATTTGGTAATAGCACTAGCCTTGTTGTCAATTTTAGGATAAATCATATCTTGTCTATTTTATTCGACTCACTTACTTTTGAATTTGTCTATATTACCAAAGTCGATGATCTCTACATTTATCTCTCAATCGCGCTATACGAACTAGTTGTACCACTACGAATTTGATGAAATATTTGACAATACTCACATCTAAAACACCACTTTTACATGTATTTTAAAGGTTAATGTAGAACTTTGTGTTCAATGTTGCCTCGCCTACGTCCTTGATATTCTTATAAGCGTCTCATGTCAACCACTTCATCCTACTCACTGGTACAGCTATCTCCTGTCATCTTGGTCGCTAACTTATAACCATCGTAATACAGCATCAATGCGAATTAGTTCGATAAGGCATGTTATCAGTTTCATTTGACTAGTCTTTGGTATTACGTTGCCAAAAGTACGGATGATGCCATATTTAATCTTTAGAATGTAATTTTTTCTTGTATTGTACGCTAAAGTAACTGCTTTTTGATTGTAGAGTAAGACAGCTTTTCTACAGGTTTTCGATTACTTAAATGACTTATGATAACCATTTATTACAAGCAAATGAAATTATTTATTATCGTTGATATATGCTGTCGACGTCGACGACGTCGAGGAACTTGTCCAATCTAGTGCTAAGGAGTATGTTGGGGAATCCATGTACATTGTGTCCTCGCCACCTGAAGAGGAGAAAACATAGTGAGCAATGTAATTAAGCTAACAGTAGTGTCGCGCCGTCTCCAGTCCTGTGGACAATGATGAGTCGTTGGAAGCTGTCGCAGCTGCTTCGCCAGCCACTGGTTCGACATCCTCATCCTTCTGAGAGTGAGTATCTTCTTGTGACTAGTCAGACTTCATGCACCTTCTTTTTGTCGGAGGCTGCATTCTTGGAGGGAGCACGGCCTGTTTCATAAAAGAAAATGATGGTGAGCTGATGATGTTTCTTTTTCTACCCAACCTTATCATCAAATGATACACTTACTTTATGAGCTTGAATGATAGTGAGAAGCTACGGTAATACGCGCATCCTATTATCTAGTGATATGATTTAATTGTGAACTTGAACGGCATTGTGAGGTTGCGATAACTATTAACCAATATGCCTGATAATCATTATTTGAGCCACGCATGTCAGTGGTCTGTCAAACAGGGCTGACTTATAGAGCCTGATACACGTATTTCGATCTTGCGATCTCGTCAGTTGGGCAGTTACCCTCCCTCGTCTTCTGCCAATCTCTGTGGGTGCACCAGTCCCCACACTAAGAGTTAGCGATGACGAACGTTTTACACTCTATGTCCGGTGAAAATCTCACCGAACACAGAGTGTTGCACACTCTATTGCTTTTGGCTGGCATATTCAATAAATCACAACTTTCGTTTCGAGTGTTTTCTTGAGACCACTGCTTAAATTTCAATATGCCTGATAATCATTATTTGAGCCACGCAAGTCAGTGGTCTGTCAAACAGAGCTGTCTTATAGAGTCTTATATGGTCTTATAGAGCCCGATAGACGTGTTTTCATCTTGCGATCTCGTCAGTCAGGCAGTTACCCTCTCTCGTTTTTTGCCAATCAAGTGTACAACACTTTATGTTCAGTGAGATTTTCACTGGACATAGAGTGTAAAACGTTCGTTGTCGCTAGTCTCAGTGTGGGGACTGGAGCATCCACAGAGACTGGCAAAAGACGACAGAGGCTAACTGCCCGACTGACGAGATCGCAAGATCGAAACACGTGTATCGGGCTCTATGAGTCAGCCCTGTTTGACAGACCACTGACATGCGTGGCTCAAATAATGGTTATCAGGCATATTAAAATTTGAGCAGTGGTCTTAAGAAAACACTCGAAACGAAAGTTATGTTTTTTTAACCGATAAGTGATAAAATCACCAAGCGAGGAGTACTGTACACTCGACTGCTCTTTGCTAGTAATCGTTAATATCACACCTTTCGTTTCGGGTGTGTCATCAAAACATAAGACGTAATTCTCGATTCCCTCTCGCATTTACATGATATAGGATACTCAGCATCATATAATCGATAGCTTGTTTTGAATTCTTACTATATACCATTAGTGCTTCATTACGTCCAGGTGTCAGAGATGTTGAACTACAAGGAGGCACACTGTGAAAAAGATGGCTGAATAGTTGAGTTTTCGTTGTTATTTCCATAATATTTTCAACCTTCATGTAATTTCTCACAAATCATCTCCTCCTGCAACGCTTGTAAGCCAAATAGATAGTGAAACCGATTTTTTGACCGATATACACGCAAGTAAAGCAGTCGAAAATGCGTGGAAGCATGATGATTCAAGCCCATTACCTACGAGGACTGAATTCTCCTAGGTTCTACCATAGATGAATCCTTCTCCAAATGTTATCAAATGAAGGCGTACGTACCACTCGAATTACGAGAGCGAAAATTACTAGCAGATTGATCACCCGCAAGTAAGCCACTCAATGACTTTTTTTGTGGCTGACGTCTATTATTAAAATGTATTAGAACAGTTAGAAGACATTTCCATGTTCTTACCATCACGGAGAATCAACAAAAGATTTGAAGGACTGGTTTCAGGGATCCATAGCGGCGTCTGGTGATGCTTGCATCATCTGAATGATGTTCATGCGTTCATATAACCTACTGTAATGATTCCGTTTTGGACATCTAAAAGGTGGCAAGGTTTTTCACCATCAGATATACTTTTAACACTGTAAATCAATGTTTTGCCATATTTATAGGCTTATACGAAATTGCTGTAAACAATCTTTGTCATAACGACTCAACTGCTCGTCTTCTTCAAAGTCGCAATAATTGGAATAGATGTCCATCGCAGTCACTTCTCAAGGGTAGCATCGAGTTGAATTGAGCAGAACGAAACACTAAATAAATGAAATTACTTCATCCAGTAGCGCCCTCTCATTTGCAGCAAGTGGTATTTCTCATAGTTTCCATCTACTGTTATTCACTAAATACAAAAAGTTGCACGAAAACTCTTTTCGAACATTAGAAAAGGCATCGAATATCCATATCTGCGTTAAGTGAAAGTCGATCGTTGAATAAATCCGATAAACCTATTGCTGCGAATAATATCTCGGAAGATATAATAATACTGGAGCGTCTCATGTGCCTCGCAGACAGTCGTACACTATTGTGAATTTGAGGGCAATTGGTAGTCTTGCTAGTCTCTGATACATCTGAAAGGTCATATAATTTCTCGTGCTTAGTCGATGAACGGTTTCATTTTACTACAGATGAACTAGAAACGATAAAAAAACAGCAAGAAATTTCTTAGCTCTTCCGTCACATGTTAAGCATAGATTTTTGGATCTCAAAAGTTCAAAAATACCATTTTTACTTTATCTATGATTTCCTCCTGCACGTTCATATTCAAATTTTCAAAAATAAGGCTTGTACCGCTTGTTACTACGTGATTTTCCTAAAGACATTTTCTTAATTTTCACTTAGTGTAGATAGCATTAACCCTCAAATCGGTGATTGCTTATTATTCAATTCGTTTAGAGTGTTTCTTTGGACCACGCTCAAATTTCATTATGTTATGATCATTTTTTGAGCCATGCCTGTGGTTTGTGATAGGGTGACTCATAAAGCCAGCTACACGCGCTTTGACGTTGGCAGTCCTATCAGTGAGGCGGAACCCTTCGTTTTTCTTTTAGCCAGTTCTCTCGGAAAAACACCCAACCCTTCATATAGAGTTGGCAACGACGAACATTTCATACAGTCCATTAAGCGTAAATCTTACCAAATTGGCAGTGTTGTACACTCGGCTGCTTAGGGCGAGTATCATAATATAATAACGTGTGATTATTATATAATATAACACGATATAATATCCGTAAGAGTGGTTGGTTTACCCCGGGAAGTATCATAATAAACGATACCAGCCAAGAGCAATCGAGTGTACAATACTGCCTATTCAAAGATATTTTCTTTTAATGGAGAGTGTAAAATGTCTGTCTTCGTCAACTCTATATGAAGGATTGGGTTTCTGCGAGAGAATTGGCTAAAAGGAATGCGAAGGGTTCCGTTTCACTGACGGGAAAGCCAAGGTCAAAGCGCGTGTATCTGGCTTTATAAGTTGCGCTATAACAGACCACAGGCATGGCTCAAAAAATGGTCATCAGGCATAATGAAATTTGAGCGTGGTCTCAAGGAGACACTCTGAACGAAATGAATAGTAAACATTCACCGATCTGAGGGTAAACGCTGCCTGTGCTAAGTGAAAATGAAGAAAAATGTTACGAAGAAATCATGTAATAACAAGCGGCACAACCCTTATTTTTAAAATTCTGAAGATCATTTAACAATAGATGCTTGACATTAGACAAAAAGACTTGGAAATGCTCAAGGTATTTTATCCTTCCTAGTCCATGCCAGAGCAAAAAAATTGAGATCTCTTTGAAGGTCGAAATAAGTAGCCGATCTTACATGCCGACTCTGACAATTGTTTGGCTTATCAAGATAGTATAATCAAACCGTTCATCGACCAATCAACATGAATTATAACCTTGGAGCTGTATCATAGACTGGAAAAACTGCTAATTGCTCTTCAATTAACAAGAGTGTACGACTATCTGCGAGGAACATAACGCTCTCGAATATGATATGTCTTACTTACTTGGATACTTGGACGGTCCGCCTTCTCAAATTGTGCGTACTCCAGCACATCTTCCATTTGTCTCGCATACTTGCCATTGTTGCCATGGCGACTTTTTCATTCGAGCATGGCCACTGGCGCGAGATTCATACAGTGATCTGTAGATTATCGGCCGGTACGAATACAGCTGATGCAAATATAGTATAAATACAGATGATTAATTTTTCTATTGAATACGTTCACCAAACGATAGGTGGTCGTCCTTAGGATGGATGTATTCTCGAAGCGTCTAATCTACAGGTTCGTCTCGTCCATTTGTCGTCAGGTGTTTTTACTACAAGACCGGCATATCTGTGCTTCGCTATCGATGTGAATTCTTCTGGATCACAGAAGATGGGATAAATTTCTAAGATCTGAGGTACGCAAGCCGCCGTAAGTGTTGTGACTGATGACTGATTTTCAAAAGACATCGTTCGAGAGCTCTGTGAGTAGTTCGCGAAGTCTGAAGTGTTGAAGTACCAGCCCACGCCTACGCTGCATAGCAGAGCGCTGGGAGAACGGGTGAACGAAGAGGTTAGCGCGTAATTTGAGGTCCGTGAAATGGATCGTGGCTTCTCTAAAAGGCTCGATGGCGGCCCACGCTGCTTTCATTCTTCTGTCAAGTTCCTCCTTCATGTTGTTTTCATATTCAGTGAACGATCAAGGCACACGTGCGAGGAGGCGCCTTAATTAAAGATTCACCCAGTCTGATATGTTCATCACTGCACCACTGGTTTTTTATGAACTGGGTCTTCATGTGATTTATGCAAGGTCCGATCTTCTTTCCCGCTTCGCTAAGTTCGTTGAGAATCACCTCGTCATCAGTAGTGCTTTTCGAGAATAAGACAATGTCATCCGCAGAACGAAGGTTTGACAGGAATTTTTTTCAACGTGCGTATGCCCTTCTCATCCCAACCAAGCGACTTCGCTACCACCACTGCGGTGCGAGGTGAATAGCTTTGGCGATATAGTATCGCCATGTCGAACTCTTTTTTCAGTGGGATGTTACGAAGTCGATGAAAGAGCCCTACTTTCGTGGTGCTGCTCCGATGGCACGTCTGATAATGTTCTTATGTGAAACGGAATTCACTCCTTGATCCGCAAACGCTGATAGGACTGCGTTCGTTTCTACGCTGTCACATGCTTTTTATAGTCGATAAAAGTTAGGATTAAGGGCAGGTGATATTTCCGGCACACCTCCATGACCATCGACAGGGCTTCGATGTGGTCCATGAGCACAGAATCCGTGTCGAAACCTTTGCTTGTTCAGTTGGTTGTGCCTCATGACATGTTCTTGATCAGTACAGAAGGATGGCTTCGTGAAAAGCTTGTAAAGTATGCTTAACAAGCAGATTGGACGAATAGTTGCGAAGATCCCTTTCATCAGCCTTTCTGTGGATGATGATTGTGCGCGACGTCGTCACTGATCTGGAAATTTTTCCTCATGAAAGGTAAGATGTCATATGTGCCGCAAGAAGTAAATGTAAATTATATCCTCCGGCTAGCAACAAATCGGAAGGAAATGTTATCGGTTCCTGGAGCCGTGCCTTTTCTCATGGTTTCTATGGCGAATCGATCTTCAGAGGGCACAAGCTCAGGCGGTTTTTCCCAGTGAGGATTGCGGGGTCCGAGACGGGGATGGTGGAATGGAAAGATCGGTGAGCCTTTCTCCGTTATCAATTCCATATCATGGCGGAAAGTCATGATCCCATCTTTGTTCATCAACGCTGATAGCAGAACACTGCAACCACACAGATTCCGACGGCACTTTTGTAGATCAGATCTCTCTCGTGTTGCTCCTTACAGTTCTCTTGTGGCGGTACCGATGCAGATCCTTCGTGCAAAGCTCTTCTGCAGCTGGTATTTGATACCAGTCGGGCTAAAATGTATTGTGTTAAAATCACGCCTAAGCATATCTCGCTTCTTCGCACAACTCCTTCGTGGTGGAAGAGATGCGACTAGCCTCTTCTGAGTTGAGGAAATAAAGCTATGTCGGCGTTTCCTTTTAGTCCATCGACAAGCACCTCGTAGTTTTTGGTCGGATCAACCTTAATCCGCCAGTGATGGTTGAATAGGATTTCGTCTAGAATTGTTCTCGTCGTAAGCGGTTTGACGACTTATTCTTGATCGATGACATGAATTTTTTTAGCTTGGCTGAATCGCATCTTTGCTCGAAGGAGACGATGATTGGACCCAGAAGAGAATTATGACATTACGGTTGTGTCGAGCAGGCACCGTCTCTTTTTGGTAAGTGTGTTGGAGATAGGAATTGAGCGAGACAGTTTCCATTTTCGTCTCTTTCTTCTAATCTAAATTTTCCAGTCCTGTATTAGCTCACGTTAATAAGTCTTAATCTGGCATTAAAGTCTCCGACAACGGTCTTATAATATGCCGTATCATTACAGATAACTTCTATCATATGACAGTAAAAACGCGTCGATTTCGTTCTGATCAGCTGCGTCGGTTGGTGAATAAATGTTGATGACAGTAATTTTAATATATGGCTTGTTTAGTACTTCTCAAAACCGACGATTGATTAACCTTCGGCATTGAATGAAATATCCCGTGATTTTTTTTGCTTCAGCAAACACGACATTTCTAATGCAAGTTTATTTTGTACAAAGTAATACAATAGAGATCGTAGCCGTTGCTAACGTTTCGGCAGTTTTGTCTTCCTCAGAGCCTAAATTGAAAGAGTCTGACTGACCTACATCAATTTAGTCAATCGCGTCCGTAACCGAAGCGGAAAAGAAGGAGAAGAGAGGAAGAAAGAAAAAAAGGAAAAAGGAGAAGAAAATATCTGAGTAATTTTGAATCATAACATAATCAGCTACATCTGACTTAAAGTTTTGTTGTTATGGTGTCCACTATATGTGTAGACGAGCCGCACTGTGTGTTACATGGACGAGGTGTGCGCCTGACTCAGACCCGTAAAGATCGATCCAAGATATGGCGCGAAATCATGCTTATTAGAAGGCACTCGTCTTATAATTCATAGAGGGATTTTTGGAATAGATGCCAAAACCCTTCAAGGACTTTGCGCGCCGAGGTCTTGCATTCTTGCGTAAGGAATATTGACTTTTACATCAACTCATCCCCCTCATGTATCTGTGTCCTGTGCGTACCTAGTGGGGTATTAGGTCTGGAATTACGTTTATCGGCTAGATGTTCTTTTATACGGACATAGATAGACCTACCCTTTTCGCCAATGTACTCGCAGCCGCACGCCTTCCAAGAGAATGAGTAGATTGTACCCTTACAATGCACTCACCGTCTCTACCGTCAGGACAAATTATGCACTTTTTGTTGTACGTAAACGGTCGTACAAGCGATTGAGGATTAGCTGACTAAATACCCCACTAGGTAAGCGCAGGACACAGATACATGAGGGGGATGACTGATGTAAAAGTAAATTTCCTTACGCAAGAACGCAAATCCGTGGCGCGCAAGGTCCTTGAAGCGTTTCGCATCCATTCCAAAAATCCCTCTATGAATCGTAAAGACGAGTGCCTCCTAATCACGCATGATTTTGCGCCATATCTTGGATCGATCTTTACGGATCTGAATCAGGCACAAACCTCGTCCATGTTAAGACACAGTGCGGCTAGTCTACATATTTAGGGGACACCATAACAACAAAACGATGAGTAAAATCTAGCTGATTATTTTATGGGTTGCAATTATTTGAATATTTTCTTTTCTTTTTCCTTTTTTTTTTCTTTCTTCCTCTCTTTTTCTTCTTTTCTGCTTTGGTTACGAAGTGATTGACTATGTTAATGTAGGTCAGTCAGACTATCAGGTCAGCCTCTGATGAAGG
Organism: Parelaphostrongylus tenuis; assembly: GCA_019055375.1. Taxonomy (NCBI): domain Eukaryota; kingdom Metazoa; phylum Nematoda; class Chromadorea; order Rhabditida; family Metastrongylidae; genus Parelaphostrongylus; species Parelaphostrongylus tenuis. The sequence goes on along the minus strand of JAHQIW010004484.1, from coordinate 15,395 downwards.
CAAGACTGCCGAAACGTTAGCCACGGATACGATCTCTATTGCACTACTTTGTACAAAATCAGCTTGTATTAAAAACCTCGTGTTTGCTGAAGCAAAGGAAATTATGGCATATGACATGTTCTGAGCCAATAGCTCTAGCGCTATATAGGCGCCTACTTCCTCCTATTTGGGCTCTTCACTGCACCCTCCCTTGGTTCCGTCGATCCCTTGAGGCTAAATAATCCAACCACCACAACGTCAGGTGCGACATCATCAGACTTGGGGTGATAAACATTTTTTAATCGGGGTCGATTCCTTTAGAAGATTATTTAGCCTCAAAGGATCGACGGAACCGAGGAAGGGTGCTACTAATGAGTTCTAATAAGAGGAAACAGAGCCTATATAGCATTAGACCTATCGGCTCAAAACAATCATATCCTTATCAGATTATTTCATTTCGAGCGGGTCTGTAAAAGAGCGGTCGACAGCAGAAGTAATTTTAGTATTATGCTTTAGTTGGAGTCGAAGAACGGCAAGGCGAGGGAAAGGATTTCGTATGAGTCGACGAGATTGGATGCTTGAACGATAAAGCCTACGTCCCCGCCATTTCGTGATGGGACCTTTCCTCCGCGAATTACGAGCGTGCGGTTGTTCAGTTGACATATGCCGGTCTTCCTCGTTCTCGTTCCTTATACGCAATTATGCGAATTCTATGCGATTTGTTGCTTAAAAAATGCGTGAAAATCGGCGTCAGTGGAGAGTGCTTTTGCATTATACGTATAGAGAGAAAACAATCTCCTTGGCGTATCGATTCGATAGCGATTGAATTGCTATGTCATCTAAAATATTTTTTGCAGCAATAGTTCTATCGAAAGCATTCAACGACCGCCTTTCACTGAACTTGGGCAAGATTATTCGATGCCTCTTTTCAAGTTCAGGATCAGAAATTATGAAAAATGCTACGTGTTAGAGGAAAGGGAGCTACTGAATGATATTTCATTTATGCAGTGTTTCACTCTACGCAATTCAACTCGATGCCACCATTGAGAAGTGACTGCCATGGTTATCTACTCGAATTATTGCGACTTTGAAAAAGACGAGCGGCTGAGCCGTTATGATAAAGATTGATTGCAGCAATTCTTGTAAGCATATGCATATGGCCAAACATTGAATTACAGAGTCAAAAGAAAGTTCGACGGTAAACAGTCTCGCGATCAAGCATCTGTCCGAAACGGATTCGTTCCAATGGATTTCATAGACACACGAACCTCCATAAATTAATGCAAGCCTACAAGATGTCACTAGACATTCCGCAATCAATTCTTCAATTTTAGAATGCGGCGGAATAGAAATTCTATCTAAATTTGTTGTATTTATGTTTGAGCATTTACAGACTTAGAGGGCGGCCTGGTAATATTTGAGTTTTCAGGTATAATACGTCATTGTGATCTGGAAGGATTGGTGTGTGAAGTGGCACTTAGTCTACAAATGGTATTTGCCGCGTATTGCTAAAGCACGCTTCCCCGGCATGGATTAAAGGTGCAAATGTGACTTGGTGGTGTAGTGGTAGAGCAGGGTTCCCGGTATGGATGATTGCGGGTTCGATTTCAGCCTGAGGCCGTGTTTTTGCTCACCACTCAATTCTCTTAGGTATGTACGAAACATCATAACGCTGTGAAAAATGCAGTTAAGATGCTAGAAAATTTGACAGCCATCTTCAAATAGCGGTTTATTAGTTTTTGGTTTCTTAGCTGTTATTAGACTATAAGGCGGATATTGTGAATATGTCTATTCTATCTGAAGCAAACAAATTAGAAAAATATATACCCCTTGATGTATTGTGATGTGCAAAACTTTCGCGTCAGGCGCGACTAGAATCAGCACCACACTCTTCCCGGGAATGCGTATTCTATCTGTTACACTACTGACGCCCACTTTACACATCCTCTTTCTACGCGGATTCTAGTCCCGGCTGACGCGAAAGTTTTGCACATCACTCTACATCAGTGTTTATATCTTTGTAACATCATACCACCGCTATAAGCGCATCATACTACCGCTTATAGCGGTAGTATGATGTTACAAAGATATAAACACTGATGTAGAGTGATGTGCAAAACTTTCGCGTCAGCCGGGACTAAAATCCGCGTAGAAAGAGGATGTGATAAATTTCAAAAATGTTGACCAGTATGTAGTGAGTTTGCATTCGCACTCCAATTACATGCCCTTCGAACGTCACATAATCAGAAAATGGCCGACAACCGAATGGGAGCGCTGCTCAAGCCATCTGTTCGCTACAGTGATATAAATGCATTGATACAGACACGCGGTCAGATGATGAAACTATGTTCTTTTCACAAAAATGTGATTATTCCGTCAAAAATGCACTTTCTTGAATACATCGGCGTTCTTTTTACCGAAAAATACTTCTGTAGAAGTCTCTTAAATAGTAATACATCTTTGAATAGTGACAGAGCCTTCCAACAATCTAAATTTACTGAATAAGTACCAAGTTATCATTGGAGGACGCACGAGTTTTTGTACGTGTGCACGAGATGGACACACATACATCAAAATTCATGCATGTCTTACCAAGTGTATTGTCGCAGCCCAATATATATACACATACATACATATATATAATATACATGCCTACATATATATATGTATGTATATCTATATATATATATATATATATGAGTCTCGATGTAGTGGTGAAAAAAAGATTGTGTGCCTCAAGAAGGGTCACGTCTTGTAGTAGTATCACGGAAATATCTGAAGGCAAGTAGGTCGAGATGCTTAGCATACGATATTTATCATGGAATTCTGAACGAACCATTCCGTCTTCCTGACGTTACAGTGCGAAAATGAGCAAGTTCTATGAATACAAAACCTCCTACAATGTAGCTTCTTGTTTACTCAGACATTTTAGTTTGATTGAGTTTCATCGTTTCACACTATGGACCACTAAACTTTGATATGTCACGCTCAGATGGCAGACACTTATCTTCACAGTGATGATGTCTTTAATTTAATATCTTGTTTCCTTTCTATTCCTTCTTGAGGTTGCAGTAGGACTAGCTACAACACAAGAAATTTTAAAGCTTTGCTGAAGCAAATTTATTTTGAGTTAAGTAGTTTTTCCAAAGAACAATATGGCATTAGCTCAATCATCAAGGAAAATATTATGAAACAGTGAAACTGATTTTGAAGGCGCGCATGGATTGAGGCGAACTAATGAAACTACAATGAGATCTTCAGTTTTCCATGATATTGCCTTCTGTGAAAATGTGTGGATTCACTCACCCTTCTTATCAATTATTTGTTCGGAAATCAAAAAACATAATCGACCACTAATATGACTTATCTTGACTAAATTACACCGAAAAACTTCCACAAAAGTAAATTAGGTTTTTTTATGCTGAAAAATGCTCAGAAATCGACACATTTTCATTCTCACTACCAAGTGATAAGAGACAAAAGCTTCAGATCACTGCCGCAGTTCGATGCTGTCCCGAGTATTATATTGAATCAATCAACATTTTTGAAACAAAACCAGTTAATTTGAATGTACCTCTAAATTGAATTTGCGTGCCTACGGAAAATGATAAATCTCGGCTTTGACTGGGTTGATTGTAGCCCATCATCGAGACCTAGAAAAACTGCTGTATCTACTTGTACTCAGCTTACAAATGGTGATACATTATCTTTTGCAGATCACAGTATGTGCTAGTACCTTTACAACCTCTAACTGAAGGGACATCGCAGTAAAAGCCAACTGATGGAACGAGCACCACTGCTGTTAACCAGCTTTTAGAAAATATGACGAGGTCATGGCTTCTACCTATTATGTGTGCACGACGTTTCAATGAAGCAGCATGTGATTCGCGAACGACATCTTGCATCTTAATATGTTACAGACGTCTAAAAATGAAAAAAAAATTGTGCTCTCCTTTCCCTCGAAAGTATACATATTACAATATACAGTAGAAAAAGTGGAACGAATGTCCTGATGGCGTAGTGGATAACACGTGTTTCATCGGAAAGAGTAATCGTGGGATCCAAACAACACAAAACTCCATGCTCCGCTCTAACCTGATCATTTCTGTGGTTATGAAGGGTAAAAGAATAAAGCTCTCTACGTTGATCAATCCCTGAGGGATGCGCCATGCATTCGACTTCAATTTTTAACTTCGTTTGAGGTGGTTGAATGCATACGTGGCCTTTACAATGACTCGCGGTGGCCTCTCGCTGAACCGAGTCAGTGCTGCATATCTTCCCAGACAAATTTGAAACCTGTCTGGTACCAATTACCGACTCCTGAGGGACGTATGGCTTCGTGACCCATGAGCGCGAGATCGAACCATTTACCTCGTGTGCGACGCAGAGCACCTCTAACCACTGCGCCACATGCCCTCATGTGTGGTTATATATTTCGAAAAAATATATTTCACAAGGCTACTGACATATTAATTACTTGCGATCGATCATAATTTATTTTTTATCCCGAAACTACAACATTGATGGCAATGCTCTCTCAATGCAGGTCGCCTGCGTCGGTCCAGGCGAATATCCAACGGCATAGCGAGAGGATCAAATGTTGATAAATGGTTGCTGATCTGTTTCAAGCGATTATCATAGTCATATCGAAGTGCAGCAATACGACCAAGTCACTCTTTCCTCAAATCTTGTATTATCAGAAGCTCTTGCGAAATTTTGGTAAAATGTGGCAGATAAAGTTCTTAACGAAAAGTTTTAACAATAGTCTCAGATACATAGAAATTTGGGACTGCTAACAAGCATGAAGAATTTTCTGGAGATTACACACGTTCAGAAAAAGCATCGAGTTCTTCTTTGAATGTTTTCTGAGCTGACATCATTCTTCTCATTAGTGTTTTTCCTCATTTTTATTGCACAATTTATTTAGAGGATCATTTTTAAAGCACGTAAATTCAATGGGTGAAGTTGGCAAAATTAAAGAAAATCACATTCGCCTAGGGATTTTCGAGGCCAAAATTTACGAATATTTGCATGCTCGCTGCTTTTCGGTGTAAGAGAGTATGAAGTGATACTGAAGGTCGAACGGAGTATCGTTGGTGAAGATAACCATTCTCGTTGTCTGGAACGGAATCGTGCACTTATGAGTCATTCCAAAGCAACTCAACTGGTGTAACCCTTAGAAGCATTGCGGTTCGTACTTGTTCATGCGTTTCGCTTCGAAAGATTCTGAATAACGGCATCATAAATACCTAATTAGTTAGAAGGAATTTGAACTAGCCATGTTGGTAGCCCTATTCTCTGTCTCGGAAGATATTCAGCAAAAATTATTATATTTTCAGAGCCCAAACGCCTCAGATATAGTTAAAGCAGTGCTGCGGTATGCTGGTTCGTGTTCGCCAAAATGTCGATCTTTTTCGTAAAGGGTCATCTATGAAGTGATACCAAGTTTTTGCATTGTATGTACTTTCGTTTCGAGTGTTTTTTTTTGGAACCACGCTCAAATTTTTGTATTTACTCATTAAACATGTACGTATGGAGTCGTGGGACGCAGTGACTATATAGGGGTGCTCTGCGTCGCGCACAGGATCGATGGCTCGATACCGAGCTTATGGCTCGCCGGGCCTTTCATATCTCGCAGATCAGTAAATTGGTCCCGAAAATATCTCAGACTTGTCTTAGAGGATAGCAGCACTGACTTGACACATCGGAAGGCCACAGCGAGTCATTGCCAAGGTCAATTATGCCTTCGACAACCTCATACGATGTTTGATGAGGACGAATACATAGTGCACATCTCAGGGATTAATTTACACAGACAGCTTCAAAGGCCTTTGCGAATTTGCTGCAATTCTTGTAGAAGCTCGAAGGTTCACGCATTTTTATAGCAATTCCCATTCAATATCATCAAATGTGTAATCTCTGATTTTAAGGTTCATCAAACGCTTCGAACGAATCGAAAATATTTTATCATAAAAAATATGAGTTGAGTAAGCTATCAAAGCAAGGATATCTACTCCCATCGAAAGATTTCGCAAGGTGAGTATTTCTTGACAACTGCTTGATTCATTTGCTCTTAGCTTTGCTTTGAATATAGATGACATTTTCGTACATAAATACAATTGTTGCCAGTGAGAAAACGTTGTGCTTCAAATCTCACCGGATAGAGCACTTTCTTCAGACGATTATTAATCATCTGCAAGCGTAATATTTTATGATTCTTGGAATATGCTTACTTTCTGGAGTTACTGTTCAGCAATGAAAACAAGACTGAGTTTTACATTTTTATCAACGCTGTTTTCTGACTATTCAATACGACCATGGCCGTATCAGGGAGAGTGGCAAGGGATGGGGGAGGCGAAACAATCTATATTTTGTTCTTCAGTCAGGAATTTTTCTACGAAAGACATTCTATATAAAACGATGGCTAAGATACTGCGGATATTTCTCTATATATTGATATAACTTTCCGCGTCCAGCGAATTATGCTCTTGATAAAAATGAAGGCGAAACGCAGATGTGAAATTCAATTTTAAATCTGGACGCTACAACGTTATAAAGGAGTGTTTTGCTACAACGTTATAAAGGGGTGCTTTGAAAAATCGACAACGTGCAACTGTAGCTTTAGGTCCAGCTTTCGGGTAGTTACCAGCAATCCTACGAAAAGTTCCTCTCCAGCAAATGAGTTTAGTTTTTCATTTGTTCCATTCTAGTCAGGAAGAACCAGCGCAACATATTACAGCCAGGAATGGAGCGGCTAGTAAAATTAACCAAATGTGTTCATGGTTTATTCGTTCTTGGTTGCTTTACAACTCAATCCAAACCTGGTATCTCCTTAAAATACGATGGAATAAAAAGTTCTATCGAGATCTGTTTCATTGATGCTTGAGCATTTACAGATTTAGAAAGCGGCCAGGTGTTATTTGAGTTTTAATACCATGTCATGAATATCGAGTTGGAATTTTCAGTATATTTACTGCATTTCTCGAGGAGTCATTATGTTCGATACATGCCTAAGAAAACTGAGTAGTAGGCAAAAACACGGCTTCGGCGGGAATCGAGCCCGCGTTTAATCCATATGTGGGACGCGTGTTACTACCGCTACACTAGCGAGGCACATTTGCGGAGCCACTCGTTATTTAACGTTTCTATGTTAATCATCAGCCACCAATCCTTAACAGGCTTCGTCGGGTATGCGATTTCGCTTTATAAACCCAGTTGGGCTCACAGCCTTTGTAATAACCGATACTCGACATTTTCAGTAATTTTGCTGAATTTTTTCGCAATGCTCTTATGTTTCATATGTACTAAGAGAATTGAGTGGTGAGCAAAAACACGGTCTCAGGCTCTGATCGAGCCAGCGTTTCATCCACACAGGGTCCGCCTACTACTGCCACTGCACCACCGAGGCACATTTGCGCCGAGGTGGGTCTGTATGAAACATAATAACACTGCGAAAAATGCAGTGAAAGTACAAAAAATTTTGAGTATTAGTTATTACAATGAATGTCAGCTCAACAGGGCTTATAAAGCGAATTCACATACCCGTCCTCGCCTTTCAAGGGTTCGTGGCTGATAGCTAACATAGATATGTTGAAGAATGAGTGGCGGTGCAAATGTTCCTTTGCGGTGCAGTGGTAGTAGCACGCGTCCCCTGTATGGATGAAATGCGGGTTCGATTCCCGCCTGAAGCCATGCTTTTGCCCACCACTCAATTCCCTTAGGTATGCATCAAGTTAAAATGAAACTATCGAAAACACTGTTGTCTAAGGTGGAAGTTGATCTTCCGAAGTATCGCCTAAATGACGACCGTTTTGACAAGGATATAACATGTTTTGAGCCGTGTTTGAGTACCATAAAAACACCTGTTTCATGCCACCGCGACTAATCAGTAGCATCGTCCATCGGTTCAGCCGATCTCTGAACGCTAAAGTCCTCTAAGAAGGAGTCGACGCCGAGTAGTAAAACCAACACACGTCAAATTATGGGAGCACCCACCATTGTAATGACCGGTTGTCAAGCTTGTGGCTTCCAAAAGGAATGAAACCACCGCTTATTTATAGACCTAGCTCAAACAATATTCGGGTGAGGTCTAGAAAAAGGGCATGCGAAAGCGGTTGCATGAAGAGGTACGGGTCACTTCTGAAGAAGCAGACATGACTGCCGATCATTACAACATTCGCTGCTTCTATTATCTGACTTGTGATTTATTGCTCGGCGTCAATTCCCCCCATAGAGGAGTATAGCCTCAAGGGAACGGCAGAACCGAGGGTCCTTGCCACCGGTGATCCCAGTAGGGAGAAACAAGCTCCTGTATAGCATTTAGACATGGTTCAAAATATTTTATCCCCTATCAAATTATTATTGTTTCAGTTTTGTCTATAAAAGGCAGGCGAGTGGAGAAAACGACCGTTTTGTTGAAAATTTCATTAAGAATCGTAAATCTCTGACATAATCTGTGTCAAAATGATATTTTTGCTGGTCGTGAGAATTTTTATCTGTACGTTTTGACGTAGGATTCTGTTTGCTACTTCGTTAAGGGGTCGAATTTTAATGGCTCACGGTTTTGAAAATAAAAATTTATTGCCTTGTAGCAGCCACAAAATGCAAAGTTTCGCTCAGCGAGGCATTGGGTTCAATCACCACACTTTGGCAGTATGTGCATAAGATTTCGCTACATTGGTGCCAAGCCAATACGCTTTTTCCTCAACCTCTCTTGCACAAATGTTCTGTTTGTAACTCGCCATGTTTTTGTCGGAACGTGACTGCGTCTTTTTCAGTACTTAGTGAAGCATAAGCGCTCATAATTGTACGGACTCAATAAAAACCAGCAAAAAACAATAGAATGGCAATCAATGTGCAAATAAAAACCAGCAAAAAACAATAGAATGGCAATCAATGTGCAGTGAATTGGTGTCGACTGTTGCAAAAATCTATTCACATACAGGAAAAAGATTGTTGGTTTGACTCCAAATTGGCGGCAAAATCTTATTCAAATGCCGCCAAATAGTAATGGCTTGAGGCCGATGTCACGGTGCTTGAAACTTAACATTTTTCTTTAGCTGCTACAGTGTAATAAGATGTCTATTCCAAAAACCAAAAACATTGCTGGAGTCGAAATGATTTAAGCTATCGAATGAATGCTCAAAGTTGAAAGGTAAAATTGTTGTTCATAGAGAAATGTCTGATTGAGAAACAAAAACTTTATTTTTTGCCTTTTTAGCAAAATGAACGGGAATTTCGAAAATAATTACGGAATTTGATTTGTTCGATTCAAACCAATAAACAAATTCATAATATTTAGAACAATTAGAAAATATGTTTTTTTTCTGAAGGGTCGAATCAAGCTGCGAATAACGCAATTAATCCAGTTTCGTAAAACGTAATAGTCTTTTGATCGTTACAATATCCTAAAAAGTCCGTTTGAAAAACAAATCAATTATTCGAATTCTTAAAATCTGACTTGCCGACTGGTTACTTAAATTCCAGAAAAATAGCTTTGGCTTAGCGATAAAGGCTTTAATGAGAGCAAACTTTATTGTCGTTGCTTCATCAGCACTAATGGAGCTATTTTCAAAATGGATACAACATTAGAATTCCTCTTAATTATGCTGTCGAACAACTATATAACCTTTAGTAACAAGCAAAAAAAACGTTTATTTTTGAGTGGTCCGAAGCAGGACCACGGATAACGGAAAAGCCTCATTTCGTATAACAATTTCCATAGTTTGGCTAGTAGTTAAAGTTGATGAGAAAAGACATTGCAGAAGGTACGCTGTTGAATCGTCAATAGTTATCGATAATCGGACCTCTTTAAGGTTCCTTTACAATGTTCTAGATTGTTTCACAAGTAACAATCGCTATGAGTTAGAAAATTCAATATTTGTTCGAAAACTGAAAATTATTTAACCATGCATTTTGCGTGTAGGGTACAACCTTGTTGCGACATGCTTTTCAACTAGAAATAAAGAAAACGTCGAATTAATGAAGACAGCGCTGAAATGAGTAAAACAATAGCCTTTAGCTGCATCTATATAATATTATTCTGGCAAACCACACTTACATTTTATTGCAAACAAAGCTCCGCCAACTACGAAAGCCCAAACTGAAAAGTGGCCATTTAGTAAGGTTGTAATCCAGCATTAATCCTCTCATTCGAGCACAGACCACATGGCGTCATTTCTCAACAGATCTTTTCGCACACGAGAGCTAGACCGGAGGTTTTCCTTTGAAAAACAAGAATCGAGAACTTTACCTGCTTCGGCGCATGGATGACCTTTATTCGGGAATGTGCGGGCATGTCATCCACTCGTCGTCTTCTTGTCTCACAATCATCGTCCGTGATAATGATTCACCACGTGCATGGCTCACGAGCTCTGATGATTCTTTAGTCCATGATTCTCTATTAGATTTCAATACAATTCACTATTTCGGACCCGAATCGCTTCAGGTCACCTTTTGCAACATTATTATCAGCTTTCCGCACTCAGAGAACCAGTCCTACATCTAAGCTTATCTTATGTTTGCGAGTCGCTGATCCTGCGATTGGAGGACGTGATTTTCGAGAGCTCGGAAAATCGTGAACTGGTTTGCTGCTGTATATGCTCTGTCATATTCCCAGAAGGCATCATTCAAGCACAATGAATAATGTGCACAAGGCTTCACGTCGTTCAGAGGCCAACTATGGTTGAGTGTTGAGAAGAACAATATCTCAATCAAATACGCATCGAGATCTGAAGACTATCAGTGTTATAAGTTGCCTCTTCCATCGCTCCTACGCATCGTCAACCTTCACTGATACATATTTCTAGTTTCAACATTGCAGTTGCTTCCGGTGAAGTCAAGCGTGATGAAAATGGCGCAATCTCGTCGGCTTTGGTCATTCCTTGAGAATGCGCCATGCAAGCGACTCACCAAACATCGTTAGTGCTTATGGAAAAATATACGTGTTTACAATGATTCCAAGGTGGCCTTCCATGTATTGAGTGAGGGTTGCCATTTTCCCAGACATATCCGGCATCTATTTGCCGACTCAAGTGGGACCAGAAGTGGTGAGCCTCCAGCGCGAAGTCAAATCTCTAATCATGTATGCGTCGTAGGACACCTCTAATCAATGAGCCCATGGCCCCATTTGCTCGTGTTATGTTGTCAAATGTGATATCACTTCAATTTTTGTGATTGAGATGAGATAAAGCCAAACTCTCCTCTAAAAATTTTCTAAAACAGTGTCGAGTTTGGCGGACATAATCGTTTTTTATGCCCCAAAACTCTAACGTGTAGAGGCATTGGTGTCCGATGTATTATACAATACATGAATGATCACTGCTTCGGCTCACTTTCTCGACTACTTATCCCCTTAAGTCGATAAAATCGTTGAATAGAACATTGACCTGTCCGAAAGGACCATTCAATCTTTACTGCAATGCTACTAGTGAAGTCAAATTCGTGGCTCATCTGAAAAGGATTGATAAATGTTAAACACATTATTATTTGTCTTTTTTGTTCAATTCCACGCGCAGTATCATAAAAAATCATCATACCATCAGAAGCACTCCAGCCTCACACAGTTGGCCTTTCTTTTCGAATGTTGTTTACATCACAAATCACTATTATCACCTATCATTTACGCATCGCTATCAAACTTTCTAATCCTTTTTGCTGATGGTAAGATTCATTTCTCTTTTTGCAACTGCATCGAACAGCGGACTACATACGAATGGATGTGAGTTTGTACTCTAATCAACTTTCAGCAACGATGCGCTACCATCCTCTTGAAAACGTCATGATGATATACAAAGGAGAGATATAGATTGTTTTGCAGTTCTCACAGCTTAGCGCTCCTCCTAATGAAGCAATTTTGCAGGACGAACAACGTCTTTATCTCGATTTGCTCGAGAAAGGAGGAACACCATCTGCGATAGTGAGTGTACTTCTTACACCCGAGTTGTCTCTAACGACTGTTTCAAAGATACGTATCTAAGAACGCTGTGATATGAATTAATAGGAATTTTAACCATAGATGAACCCGGATTTCACTTTAACTGGGGGAGAGGGCTAGCCTCTGCAAAGCCTGAACCTCCGCTGTGCATTCATTCCCTCTGTAATATAGAGGACCGATGCTGCCATGAGCAGCCAACCGTCAACAACTTTGATCTTGCAAGCACATGTGAGCATGAAACTCAGTTATACCAACAACCAATAATTGTAGATAATCAAGAAGGAATCTTTTATTTAACCACTTCGGTTGCAGTGATATGATGTAATATCACTTATCACTTATCATTAAGTATCCAAGGATGCTAAATGATATACAAAACTCGTAATAGCAGGCGAGTGTCAAGCTTGTTTTCACCCATACATGGAGCACGTGCCAAATTGTACTGTTCTATGGGTATAAGCGTTTGAGAAACTTTTTTGATCTGTTTCGACGTAAAGTACTACGATGATATTTTGCAGGAGGCAGGCACATTATACTTTCGAAGCCTGTTCACCTCGGATCTGACCACTCATCTTGCGCATCCTGAAAATTATACACGCTTGGTGAGATACGTAATCGTTTTAGAATTAGTTTTGATGATACAAAGGCATTCAGCTATCAAAAGGCAGCAGAAAAAGGACATAATACTCATAGAAATAGTAGCCTTCGGGTCATTTATCTTAAGGAATAATATCAACACCAAGAGCACATGCATGTGGTGCAGTGATTAGAGGTGCTCTACTTCGCATATAAGGTCGACAAATTGATCTCGTGCTCGTGGCTCACCAAGGTGTTCATCCCTGGTGGTCGGTAAATAGATATCAGATTGGTCGTATATTTGTCTGGAAGGATACGTAGCACTGACTCGATGCAGCGGGAAGTCACCGTGAGTCATTGTAAAGGCCAGATATGTAAATGGTGTATCCTTCAAGCTTGCACTGATCAACCCCGAGAACTTTATCCTTGATCCGCGCTCATTTGCTTTCTCATCCCTCGATGGCAGCAAAAATTTATGGCTGACTTGTCTGAACGTAGCACCTTAGATTGACTGAACACCATGAATTCACGGATATGCGCTCTACCAGAGTAAAACTAGAACTGTAGGAAGACATGATTCGTCCAGCATTTGGCGACATCACCAAAAAACATCACGATTCTTAATTAGGAGCTGAAATATCGAATGAAAGTTCAAAACCTCAAGTTATGATGGACGCATAGAAGTGAACGAAGTTTAAAAATGGTGAAAGCGCAGTGAGAATCTTCTTGATCAGAATTCTGCAACAACAATAAAGTGAAAGGAATCCTTAGGCAGCAAGTGAAGCAAGTCGTAGAATATTCAGCGACCTCTGCGAATGTTGAATACAATAAAACCAGTCGAATGATGGAATTTATTGAAATCCGCACAGGAGATGTGAAAATGAGTCTTATGATTGAATGACTATAATAAAATGAAAACTCTTTAGCGACAGGAAAAGTGTATCACTATGACCATATATTTCAATAATGAACTTGTGGCCGAGTGGTTGTGCCTGCTCGTCGCGGAGCGCGCGGTGCGGATCACCAATATTCTACGGTAGTCAGCAACGAAACCATACGGACAAGCTATCCTCACGATTACAAAGAGACGCACTCAGCCGGGGTTATCGATGTCATCCAAGAACAAGGCGAAAATAGAAAAGATTTGGATGCCTGAAGTATCGGGATCCACATTGCGAAGTCGGATCAAAATAAATAAAGACTAATAGTAGGAGCGGATCATCAATGGATTCACGTTCTCGGCTTTATCGGTTAACAAATGACTCTCTAACTCTTCGCGTTGAACGACATTGTCATACCACAATCATCAGCTCTCGTGAATTTAAACCTCGTTTGCTAATTTAGTTCACTTGAGTTCAATTTAGGAGGAAGTTTAACCTTACCATTCAAATAGCAACCGGTAGTAAACTTATCTCTCAATTCGCGACCTTTCGAAAAGAAGACAACGGTGACGCCAGTGAAAATGTCTGTACCTTTGAACTTCAACTTTCTTCTTTCTCTTTTCAGCTTCCGTGGACTGAATCCTTGAATACTTGTTTATTTCCCCTTTTAGTTCTCGTAAATGTAAGCCTTTCTAATAAATGAGAAAAAAGCACATTGGATGTTTCTCTCAGCTACTGCCAGCTCCATCATCACAAACGCTAATTAGTGTGTCAGTATCTCATGCTGAACGATCAAATAGAATTTGTTTTATTTATTCGCTTCCAGCGGTATAATGTACCTAATGATGTAGAGTGGTGAGCAAAGCATTTGCGTCAATTGGGACTTTAACCCTCATTTCACCCAATGCAGGTGCGCATGCTCCATCCCTTGCACCGCGAACGCCTCTTATCACACCACTCTTACGCTACAGCGTAAATAATCATCAGCAATCAACCGTCAGCGGTTTGGTTCGTGTAATCGCTATCGACAATGTTCCCAGTACGCTGACAGATATTGACTATTAGATAGTAGAGCGCCCTATTGAGTGAAATAAGGGTTCAAGTCTCGCCATTCCCAAATGCTTTGTACATTACTCTACATCACTGAGTATTGTAAGTTGCTCATTTCTAATGTTAAACGCAGGAGAATGTGCAAAAATTTGTATTTACACGTAGGCACGTTCAGTATTCCTTTATTACAACTATGGCATGCTGCTGAAGCAAAGGTGTTCGTAGGAATCAGGTTGATATTTGCTGAGCTTTTGCTCAAAAATTTTTTTTCTACTGCTGGCGCCGAAGTATCCACGGATAATTTGCTGAGCTTTGATTTAGAATAAATCTATCCTCAACTGAGGTACAGGATAAAAATGTTAAAATCCTCGGCTTGCGAGGTTATCTGATGATGAATCTTCTACAGAATATAGCACGACAAAACTCAGTGACATTGTGCTGTTATTGAGCTAGTAGTAAACGCCATTAATGGACAGATTAGAATAGTTGCGACTAATGATATGTAGTCAACAAAAGGCTGCTACTTTACGGCGTGCCTCAGAAAGACGAAAGAAAAGCCGTGGTGATCAGCGAACAACACGTGAGCCTTTGGAAATGTCAAGAGGGAATCAAAGCGCAATTAAATTACCGAACTTCGCGCTTATCTCTTGCTATTCAAGTGATTCATCCAGATTTTCCAGGTATCAATTCTACTAAGCATTCTTGAGAGCGATTTTCATACAGAAGGAGCTCGATTTAATGCCGTTGGGGCCATAACGAATATGGCGTGTTTATCACAACAAATGATCCATCTGATTGTCGATCAGGTACAATACAATCGTTCAACAACATGTGGTATTTGCAAATTTTATTCAAGTGCACAAAACGAGGTATTAATCGTCTGACTAACAAAGGCATCTAAGAATAAAAATGAAACTAAGTGACGCAATTTTCCCTCCTGTCAAACGTGTGTGCATTATTTGAAGAATAGTTAA
>JAHQIW010004483.1:0-79032 GCA_019055375.1 Parelaphostrongylus tenuis | reverse complement strand
TCGTTTTGCTTGAATAAGACATCAAAGCCCATCCGTTCGTCACGAAAATCGCCTTCTAGATTTAGTTGAAGGCCAATCTTTCTGCAGGCGTTGTCGAAATCGGTCAATATCCGTTCTGCTTGGTCGATGCTTGATGTTATGAGGACGATATCATCAGCGAAGCGAAGATGGTTTGATTGCCGACCGTCAATTTTCACTCCCATATCGTCCCACTTTGATGCACGCATGACATTTTGGAGGGTGGGAGTGAATAATTTTGGCGGAATCGTATCCTCTTTTCGAACCCTTCTTACGTCAATGGTAATATTGTCGTAGATTGGCGATATTTTGATCGTTACATCTCTATAAAACTCACGAAAGATCGTCATGTACAGAGTAGGACGCGCTGGTTATCCAGTACCTCTATAACCTCTTCTGTTCCCACTAAATGAGAGGCTTTCTTCAAATCGATGAAATTGAGACAGAGCGGTATTTTGTACTCTCGTTAAACCTCAATAAGCTTGTGATCGTGTGGATGTGGTGTATGATACTAAATCCTTTTCGGAACCATGCTTGTTCGCATGGCTGTCCTTCTTCCAATTCTCTATCAATCCTGTCAAGAATGACTCGAGCGAATAGTTTATAGACAACGGGCAGCAAGCAGATGGGGAGGGGGGAGGGGGAGGAGATAATTGCGTATGTCGTGAAGGCCTCCCTTTTTGAATAATAACAATGTCTTGCTGGTCTTTCCTTAAATGGGAACCTCATTCCAACAAGTTGCTAGTAAAGAACCAAGCCAAGGTGTCGATAAGAACTGCCGGGAGGTTTTTCGGGTGCTCTGGTCTAATCCTATTTGGACCGGGTGTTCTTTTGTTCTTGGCGAACGATATAGTATGTCGGATTTTGGAAGGAAGGACCGATGGAACGACAGATTCATTCTCTTTCAATTTATATGACCGTGAAAGGACATGGCTAGCGAAGAGATCCGAGTAGTACCGGCGGATGGTTTTCTCCATTGCCCTTTTGGAAGCTGTGAGTGTCCCGTCAGGCATCAGAGTGCAATCACCTTCGTTTCGTAGTTGGTGAAGCACCATGGGCTTTATATAGTGTTTTTCAGATTATATCATAACGCTAGCTCTGTTTCTAAATTATGCTGCTGTACTTCTCTATGCGGAACGGTTGAATGGGAGTTTTGCTACATTGACCATAGCGGAATTCAGGCAAAAACTCATCTGTGCATGAATTGCTTTCTAGAACATTGTACAATTAAAGTAATGAGACCTTGTTTCTTTCAAAATTTTGAAACGTTTTCTTATCATGGAAAATCAAGCTCGTCATCTACACATCCGCCAGTGAACGACTGACAATCAAAAACTAAGTAAGCCTATATTTATTTCTTTCGAACACGAGCTTTCATGAGCCAGCATTGCTTGATCGAAAGAAAGAAAAGCCAATTTTCTTTGTTCACAAGTATGAATAGCTTTTTTGCGACATAGGTGCACTCCTTTGCGGATAGTAGGATGCCGAACCTGCCAGATGAACCAATTAAGAAAATGAATCACCTATGAGGCCCTCACCAACTGACATCCATGTATAGATTTTACCGCAGTGATTTTACAGACCTTTAGAGTTGGTGCAGTAGGTAAGTGTACCAGTGAAAATGATTACTCTGCACTAATTTTATTGTACACAATATCCATCATCATGATTTACTGCGTTAACCGCAGCACTTTTTGCATTGGATTTCTTCCTCTCGTTCATTTTCCAGCGAGGTTTTTGAATAGTCCATGTGTTGCTTCGGCTGCTACATGAGTGTTTCGTCTCCCTTGTGAATGCCGTAGAATGCTGCTCGAGGCGACTCCAATTACAATCTCGGAGGTGGTCAAGCCCGGGATTTCCCAAGGTGCTTTCCTAATTTTCCAAAATCTTCACATTACATACTGTTATGGTCTGTCCCAGTGTTTGTGATTCGCTTTGTAGCTTATCTCTATTTTACATTAGCATTAGTGCACTTATTTTAGTCAATTTTCAAATTTAGGGGTCCGCTTGCGCCGAAGAAGATGCAGGAGTGGTATGAAAAAGGTTATTGTGAAAGGAATCTTGAAATTTTTGTTCACCATGATCATATCAATCATCGACGGACTCTGCGTGAGTGGTAGAATAAATAAATCTAAACTCGTCAGAGGTATAATCTATAGTTTGCTGTTATGTCGAATAACACGCTGTTCTCAAGTATTCTCTGATAAAATTACTTCTAACGATATTGAAGAACTGCAATGAGAAAGTTTTCAGCATTTTTGCAAGCTCATGAGTTTCTCTTTGCTCTCAGAATCACTGTACTTACTCTGGTGTTATCTTTTTTCTTTATGCAAATTATCAGTAAACTATCCGTGAGTATCACAATAATATACAGCGGTTTTGTTAGACATCACAAAATCGGTGAGTCGTACGGTCAAACTTTGCGTCTGTAAATGATTGTTTTAGTCATTTTGTTGTTTTTCCTTCAATTCGGTGAAGTTCACTCTAGATTTTCTGCTCAGCAATCGTTGTTCTATAATATTTTCGTGTGGAAAAGATACTTTTTTATATTTCGTGATTTTCCTTATCATAGAATGGTTTCGTGACGGAAATGGAATTGAGACTT
Source organism: Parelaphostrongylus tenuis (assembly GCA_019055375.1). Classification (NCBI taxonomy): domain Eukaryota; kingdom Metazoa; phylum Nematoda; class Chromadorea; order Rhabditida; family Metastrongylidae; genus Parelaphostrongylus; species Parelaphostrongylus tenuis. Next base: position 76,409 of record JAHQIW010004483.1, on the reverse strand, counting down.
CATTAATATTAGTTCCCCTACTAAGTCTCCAAACTTGATTAAGAATTTCGAAAATTTATTTCACCAAGTAATTGAAGGTATCAAATAATATTAATTAAGTATTCTTTGTCTGCCTGGGTGCAATTCTGCCAGCGCTTCGACAATAAATCAATTCCGCGCTCAAACTCATTGTTCTTCGATCCAAACCATCCAGTCAATTCTCGACGTAAATGATTGATGTCCCAAAACTTCTTGTCCAACCAGTCCTCCAATGATCTAAAGAGATGGATATCGGACGGAGACTGAAATGGCGAATACGGCGGATAACCAAGCGCTTCCAGCCCAAATCGGTCAACTTCTCCCTTGTCCGATCTCATTTGCTGAACTAGACTTTTTTATGGGAGTGTTAGTAATCATTCGAAAGCTCAGATCTCTGGCTAGAGCAGTACATAGCCAATTTTTCGAAACTAACAAAAATAGCCCTATGACGCCGTAAATTCCGAAACAAAATTATGCTTCACACGTGGACACGCTCTTTGTCTTATCTCGCTTATATTTCGCTGGACAAACTTCATTCTCAGAGTGGTAGTACTACTTCAATAGCACAAGTCTCAAAAAACTCAAAAATGCGTTTTTTTAAGAAAAGCTCGTTTGGTAGCCTGTGGAAAAAAAAGATTGTGCTACACTATGATGAACAGAGCTCTTTCTTCAGACTATTTATTAGTAATCATGCGATAGCATAGGATTCAGTGATTCCATTGTTGTGCTCGTTTTCTAAGAAAAAACGTTATATGTTGATGTAGCAGGAAAGATATGATTGGGCTTCACATATTCGGCCAGCTTGGTTGCGGGACAACGCACGGACAGGGGAGCGGGCCGATCGATCGATGTGGGTCAGATATGTTCGGGGTATCTTGCTTCAATTGAGGAATTTCTTCTCCGCTTTGGAAGAAAGTCTAGGTGAAATGATTAATTCAGATGTTGCAAAACTTCCTCTACACATTCATATGGTTTTTGTGCCTCTAGCGAATTACACGCGTAAAAAAATGAAAGCGCGCGGAGGAAGCGAAACGCATTTTTATCTTGAGTGTTACCGCGTTATAGAAAAGATGTTTTGAAAAACGGATAAGTACGGCTCTAGCCAGAAATTTAAGCTTTTAAATAATTACTAACACTCCTTCGAATGATAGTGGGATCGAATATTCATTTATCGGCGTCTAATATATTGACCAAAAAAAAATTTCTAAGGGCTATTTTTGGTTGAAATAAGCCAAAACAATTACAAAACAAAGACCTGTTCGTCAAATTCACACTGCTCATTGCAATACGACGCCATTTCATGAATAATTCCGAGGCACTTGTACTATAAGTGTACTTTAGGAGTTGAAACTTCTACAGAGCTATGAAGGAGACTTTGTACTACTGTCCTTTAGGAAGTAACGCTATATATCCACTTATACTTGATTGTGAACCTTATTTTTGCCTACATTTTAGAAGCAACGTCGACGCTTCCTCTGAAACCCCGAGTTTTGAAGGAAAAACCTTATGCCTACGGGCAAAAGTCATAGTTCGAACTGTTATTTAACATTCCTAAGCTATTTCATTTGTATTTAGTCATATTACATAATTATACATAATTACATAATTATTTTTTGATATTTTATCTTGACAACAGATCACGTTTGTCCATTGCCACAAGTGTTAGATCTTCTTTAAGTTTTGATACCAGAGCAATAAGCGCCTAATTTCTTAACCAGAAATAATTAAATTTGTTTAACATCAAAACTCAAAGTATGCTCCATAATTCCAAATACATTTGTGCCATCTTTCAAATAGCAATTAAATACCCCTTTGTGCAGAATTTTCTGAGCTTTCTTTAGGTGCTAAATTTGTCCATGCTTACTGCGTCATGGCCGTTCAACGAAGCCTCAATCGCAATTTGCAGTTTTACGAGTACGAATTGGGACGCAATGCACAGACCCCCTTCGAGACGCCAACCGTACAATGGCTCAAGGATTTGTCCTTAAGAGAACAGCATTTCGCTTCTTTGCTAAGTTTAGCGCAGACAACATCAACATGAAGGATCAGCTCCTCTCTGACAGCCAGGAAAAGTTGTGCTAGTGGCTGCCATTGAACCTCTTGAAGATGCTCCGACGTTGACTATCGATTAACCCCGGCATGGTAGGCATAGATTAGTAGATTTTTCTGCTGAGCACTTCCGAGGTATTAATAGCAGTATTTATTGAATATTATCGCACATATTACTGAATATTGTCGAATACGTGAAGTTCGATCTTATATTCCCTGCTACGCTACAGTGATACGGTCATTCCTAGACATAAGCATAGCGTTGGAATTACTGAAACCTAAACTATCGAATACTTCCTAATAAATAGTCTGAAGAGAGAGCTCTGCTCTTCAAAGTTCTAAGCACAAATTTTTCTTTTTTCCTACAGGCTACCAAAGAACATTCTCATGAAACACGCATTTTTAAGTTTTTCGAGACTTGTGCTATCGAAATAGTACTACCAATATAAGGAAGGAGTTTGCCTGGCGAAATATCAGCGAGATAAGAAAAAGAGCGTGTAAATGTGTGAAATATGATTTTAGTTTGAAGTTTACAGCGTTATGGAAGGATGTTTTAAAAACCAGCTATGTGGAGCACTAGCAAGAGATTTCAGCTTTCGAATGATTATTAGTATAGCAAACCTCCCAACGGAGTTTTGCTATCCTTTCGGGAATTACATGATAATTTAGGCAGCGCAAATGGTCTACGATTTTAGAGAGCAAGTGGTATCGCAGAGGCTCGAGGACCTTAGACAGAAATGGTCCAAGTGACAAGGGCGGCACCCAGCTGCCACCAACCTCAACAGTCAGTTCGATCGCGGGTCATCATCTGAACGGTCGTCTGACATCACCCGGACCACCTCACCTCAGTACATTGTCGATCCATTATTGCTCTCTCTACACAACATCGTTGTCTTGTAACTAATTACTTTCATAAGGTTGCATTCATACAACTCAGATGAATTCAATAGATTTGTGAGCGGAACATAGTACTTCCGTGGCGGAGCAAACTCACTTTGGCTATGCTCGGCCCATCACCGCGGTTTAGGGATTCTGCCCATATCTAATCACTAGCGACCCCACTGCTAACACTATATACTCACCCACTGGATCCCGCCGTCGGTGTTCTACTTGGGGGCGAACATAGCATTCCCAAATGGGCTCCGCCGCTTAGTCATGCTTCGACAATTACGAAACATTGTCACTTGTCATAACAATGTCAAATGCAATAACATGATCATATGCAATAACATGATCACTTACGATAACATCTTCAATTACAATAACATTGTCATCTGTCATAACAATGTCAAAAAGCAATAACAATGTCATATGCAATAACATGATCACTTGATAACATCATCACCGTCAGCTACAATAACACCACTTGCCATAACACTGTCCTCGATCCTCCTCATCAGTCGGTCACCCATATTAACTTACGCATATGTTCGCATAACGATATGTCGTGATCATGTATATATATATATATATTATTGTATTATCATTTTAGTAATGCATGTATATTATAGGTTGTTTGGTTCTACCACGTTGTTTGGTTCTACCACATTGTTTGGTACCACGCCATTGTTTGGTTCCATCCTATTGTTTGTTATAACCCATGTAAACCACTGAACCTTCACAATACATTACAAATCCACTGAACTACCACATAAATATAGTACATCGGCTACAAACCTTTGCTACAATTAGCATTCCCGGGAAAAAATCTTGTTTAGCAAGTGAGATCGATTATTCATTTGACGTGCCGTCTAACATATGAGTACCGTTACTTCTTCAAATTTCATCCTTTGCTGAAGACAAAATTTCATTCATTCATGGGAGAGGTCCGGATTCATTACAAAACCGCAACGATGTGAAGATTACGCGCTCCAGTCGTAAGGTCGTTCACGCCAACTGCTGCCAGAGCGACTAGTGCGACGCTGCTTCCCGCTTCAATGGCCGCACGGCACACGCCGCTGCCGCACGGCGAACGCGGCGTGTTCGATTATCTGCATGACCTAATCGGCCACCCGCTCATGACTCTGCTCCGGCTATGTGAGTAATTTCTCTTCTAAATAGTTTCTTCCAGTTCATGATTTGTAGTAAATGATTTATAGATAAGTACAGAGCAAGAAAAGACTTCCTCCAGAGGAAGAAGCGCAGATTCGCTGGGTCAAAATGATGACCCACACCTAAGCGAATCACCCGCTGCGCACTGAGAGACGCCGGCCGGTACCGGCGCCGTGACTGGCTAGTAGGCCGCCCTGGCCCAGCCCAAGATACGGAGAAATGGGTGCACTGCGGTATGTTTCCTCCAAATTTCAGCGTGTGAGGAAGGATGTGCAATTTTTAGTGTATTGTTTAGGCACCATTTGTCTCTGCAAGGTCCAAATTGCGCCAAAGTAATTACGGTTGTGCACGAGGATCGTCAAGTGGAGTAAGCTGAACCTAAATATTAAGCACTTTAATATTTATTTTAGCTTTATTTAGGTGGATTAATGTGAACCTTAGGCAGCGCACGGCTGGAATAGCAAGGAAGATCACATCCGCCGATATAAGTCTCAAATTGACTAGAACTTTACACTTGTACAAACGCAGTGGATCTCCTAAGTTTATGCGATATAAACACTATGAGGAGGTGGCACAGTAGTAGATAATGTGGCAAGCTTCAGCTCCTCTGCCACCGACTAGAATTATTCTCGTGCCGCTTCCTGCTCTTTTGTACACCTTTTTCAAGGAAGCCTTCTTTTCATTTTCAACATACTTATTGTTTTTTGTCTTCAGGTGGAGGATAGCGAGCAATCACCTACGCTACCGAATCGGCCATGTGAGTAATTTCTCTTCTAAACAGTTTATTTCAGTTCATCATTTGTAGTACATGATTTATTCATATGTGAATAGGTCAAGGAAGAGGAGCTTTTCTGCAGAAGAAGAAAAGCAGGTTCGCTAGGTCAAAATGATGACCAACACCTAAACGAATCACTCGGTGCACACTATGAGACGCCTGCTAATACTGACGCCGTGGCTAGCTGGCGAACTGCCTGCTTCTGCACAGGATCCCACCTTTCATTCTGCTGAAAGGTTACTTTTTCACGGAATCGCATATTGTTTGGAAGAATTTATTGTCAGGAAAAGTGTTTTAGGTTCAAGGTATAACAAAGCTGAAGAAATGACAGGAAGGCAAGTCAGAAACGAACATTTAGTTTGTCCTTAACGTGGCGAACCTGAGTAAGTTTTCAATAACCTTTATTCCCATTCATCTTCATAGTATGTGATTTCCAAGAGTGATTTTTTGCTCTCCAACCAAATTTGCTGCCTCCTACATGAAATGCAGATTTTAAGATCGTCCTCAGAGGAATGGACGGTCACGAACATGGTAAGAAAGTGGAGAAGCAAGATAGGAATAAGTATGTACCCTTTGATGATTTTGGTGTCAAAACAAGGTTATGGCGTGGTTCTGATAGTGTTTTTGATCCTTTTCGGGCCATTTTGTTTCCGGTGCATTCTATGTTTTACTCAACAGGAGGGTGAAGACGCCGCTGTAACCGTTAAAAAGCAACTGATCAAAAAGCACTCTGACCCGTCACACCCAGCTGCGTTATTCATACGCCCACCTTATAACAAGAAAACTTTTTCTGAATGCTATAGGAGGATGGCAAAAGATACACTGCCAGCAATGCTCAAGTACATGTTAAGTTAATGCTTCTATATTCAGCCTATATGTAAACCCTAAGACATAGAGCTTGTTTATTGCTTAAACACTTTGCTTGTTTTGATTCTCGTTTAACTGTTCATCTCTCGTTCACCTAAATTATCAAATGTTCATGATTACTGGTTTTTTAGTGTAAGTTTTTGTTGATCGATACTGATTGTACACATTTTTGGTGGTTGAATAAATGTTTTATGCAGAATTTCTGCACATTCAGTGAATGTTTGAGCTATATTTAGTTTAGGATTACGCATCTGTTCTAGAGAACTATTCCTCAAATATATGATTACGACTTCTATTAAGATTTATTCCGATTATATACTGAACCAGCCTGCTAATAACTTTCTTCCAGAAATTCCACTGCTTATGCATTTTCTTGGGCGGCTCATCTTCACTGGTAGTCAGAGACTCAACAAAGTTTCCACTCGATTCTCTCTCGAGCATTTGTCCTCTACAGAGGTGGTCTGCTTCGAGCATGATGAAGTGCACGAGGCCCATTCCGTGATTATCTACTCGTTGTCATTGGCGCAAGCAGATGATGACGTTGGTCAGTAAAACATGTCAATTTTTTGAAAGGTATTCCAAGAGAGCGCTTCCAATATGTTAGAGTTTACTTGACTGCTTTTTTCGTCTGTCGTTATCTGTTCATTTATTATGTGATCGGCTCATCTGTGTTCGCTATCAATGCACGATTTACATAATTTTGAAGACGGAATAGTTTTTCGAAGATCTGAGAAGAGTAGCCCGGCTAAACTTTGTGAGTGCCGACTAAATTTGAGGAGACGTCGTTCAAGTGATTTGTGAGCGGTGTGCAAATTTTTTTGACAATGCTCAACATCAGTCCACGTCTTTGCTTCATGATGGAGCGTTGGTTGGGAGGACTGTTGATCAGAAGAGGTGAGCACGGAGTTTGAGGCGGGATATTTAGTCAATGGCTCCTTTGAAAAGCCCGAATGCGGCTCATGCTACTCTCCTTCTTTTGTCCAATTCTTCACTCATTTTCTTTTCAATGTTTATTGGGCGTTTTAGATACACGTAAGAGATGGTCTCTGTAATCAGAGGAGTATCCAGTTTCATGCAACAAGCATTCTAACCGACCATTTCAAAACCTCGCTTAAGACCAGTATAATCTGTTAATGTATTTTGAGCCTTTCATGACGTCGTTATGGACACTTATAAATTCAGAAATGTGTTTTGGTATTACATCCTCGTCAGTTGCGCAGTGCCTTTTCGTTCGGTCAACTTCTCGGGGATTTACCTCTCTTAGGAAGGAATCGGCGAGGAACTTTTCACACATGACTTGCGGTGAAAGAATCACCGTGGCATTCTATCAAAGTGCCCAGTGTGATTGTCAGATTACACTGTTTATGAACAATGATTCAAAATAGGCAGTTGCGATGACATATGCCCACGCAACAGCCAATACGGCATGCAATCGACCATTAGTCACACTCGGCACTTTGAAAGAGCGCCACCGTGATTGTTTCACCCTACGTCGGGTGTAAAAAGGTCGTCGTCGATAGCTCTATGAAGGGCTAGATCCCCGAGGTATTGAGTGAGCGAAAAGCCACCGTGTGAGTGACTAGGCTGGAAGGTCGATACACTTGCCTTGCACTGTAAAAGTGCCCACAACAGATCTCATGGAAGGCTCAGAGTACATTGTCAGGTTGACATTCGCACCATTTTTGCTAGTTCAGAGTTCCGCTAGTCATTCGATAGCTTGAATCCAAAAAGATTGAAGGTGGATCTTTTTTCTGAAAATGCCTTTCCATTGCACTTCAGCGGTATAAATAATATCAAGTTACGCACTTAGAGTGTTTTTTACTAAGCAGAGCCTTTTCCTACACTTTTAGAGTCATCTAAATCTCGTCGATTGCAGTGGTATATTTAAGTTCTGAGAGGCCCTCTGAGAGCGCTATTGTAGCCAAAAAAAGTTCATTTTCGGCGCGAAATATCTCTGGTCTCTCAAACTGCGCCGTGCGCAGCGATCTCAACGCCCCCTCGAAGGGGCGTTATTTGTGCTACTTTCTGAAAGTTTGTTCTTCTTTTCATGGAAATCTACAGCTTTTCCGTACGAGGACTGTAGAGGAAGCTTTGTGCTATGGTTCTGTATACTTAGACTTTCATTTTCATTTCATTTTGCCAAATGAAATCTAGTGAGCCTGAGCCTAAGAAGCAATGCGTACACTCGAAATGCAAAATTTAAGTTTAATGACAAAAGTCGCAGTTCACATGTGAGCGATTAATCAACTGCGTGGTCGATATTAGCGCCACTCCCACACCCTATATTCCAAAAGTGTGCTGAGTATTAAGCTAATTCTCATTTCGACTGGTGCAGCGCAATAACCCTTTCAAATCCACCAGTTGCAGTCGCAACGCGCAATGCAAATTGCAGCCGGTGAGCGATTTTTATCATTTAGTTAAGGTTTTTCACCATTTCGCAAAACTTTAGGACTTCCTGTAATTTCTCCATATTTCATTTCCTCTACACTCTCATGTGCTTTTGTGTAAATATAACGCTTATGTTTGAACGAAAAACTCTCTTTTACTACGCATTTACCGTGATATTGGCACTCTCTCAATCATAAGAGCTTGTACAAAGAATATAATGGTAGAAATCTATCACTTTTGATATACTTCATTGCACATAATGCTTTAAAGTTGTATTACCGGCTTCAGATTGGAAAATAATGAATAGTTTGCCAAAAATGATGTTGCACAGTGCATGCGATGCCAGGTGATCGATAAGAAAGCGTAAGAGACCTTGCGGGGCCAAGCCTTATTCTGTGGAGAAAGCTTTTCCCCTAGTTCTTTAGTAATCATTCGATAGTTCATGTTCCGATAACTGCGACGCTCTACCTGGCTTTTGAAAAACTTTTATAGTATGCAGTAGTTTAGCAACAGCAAAGGTAAAACTATGTTTCACACTCGGGATTCTTTGCTCGCTCGGCGGATATCTTTCCGTTCAAAGTTTGAAGCTCATTTGATAGTATAAATCATGAACAAAAAGCTTTCTGTAGATTGCCGTAAAAGCAAAAATGGAATTACGTTTCACCTTCAGAGTTGTCCTAGTGGGTACCAGCAACCTCTTCCATTTTTCCCTAACGCGTGCAAGAGTAGCCCAGTGGATCTCCCTCAATCTAGATATTCGCTGAGCATCATATCTTTCTTCTATCGCTTTCGTGAAGAAATCGGACCAGCTGGTCAGTGGTCTTCCTGTAGAGCGCTCAATATCCCGAGGAATCCAGTGGGTAACGGCTCTCGTCCATCGGTTGTCGTCAAAGCGCATCACGTGTCCGGCCCACCTATTTTTTGATATCCTGGCGTGTAGGACGGCGTCTCTGATTTTCGATCGTTGACGTAGGTCGGAATTCGGATCCTTTCTCTCATTTGCGAGATACGGGATACTCCTAGCATCGACCTTTCGACTGCGCGTTCGATAACGCCAAGTGATCTTTCACCCTTCTTACGTAGCGACCAGTTTCTGCTGCATACGTTAGGGAGAGAAATTGTCGAGTCGAAAAGGTGGGCACGGAGTTGGATGTTCTTTGTCCTCTTCACTACATTTTCGGTGCTCTTAAACGTTCTCCAAGCGGCACGTTTCCTCCTGCTCAACTCGGAACTAGGTCGTTCATCTAGTGTTTCCCGGCTAGATAGACGTAACTGAGCATTCGGAGATTGTCGTTCGTTGAGCGTGAATGGGGCATTAGAAATCCATCCGCTCCTCTATGAACATTGTTTTCGTTAGATTTAGTTGAAGACCGATCTTTCCACAGGCGTTATCGAAATCGGTCAACATTCGTTTCGCTTGGCTGATGTTTGGTGTATGAAATGATATCGTCACGCAAAGCTACTAAGGTGGTTTTACTGTCGAAGGTCAATTTTCACAGATTAGCACGAAGTTGGCCATTTTCTGTTATCTTGCCACCGTTAACCTGCGTCCTTCCCTTTTTCTAGGTGAGGACAAACTCGGTATTTTCAAAGCATGACAAACTTTTCACTAATTCACAAACTTATATCTACCTACGGTAGCAGCCAGTGTGTTCTTTCAGATGTATTTTCAGCTTGGAAGGAGTACGCTATTCCATCAATGAGAAAAAAGTGTTGCGACTTCACGATCTACCTCTGAAAATTCAGTCGAATACCGAATAATGAAAAGAGATTATCATGATGAAGATCAACGAAGGAGTCATTCAATTTTTCTGAATTACTTCTCAAATATTTTACTAGTGTGGTATATTCTAAAACAGCTCTTTCAGACCCAGCTTATGTCTTATTCACCTCAGCCTTTCGGCATAATTTTGTCACACTTCATGCAATTCACTCAGACTCATTACACTCCACTGCTGGACTATTTCCACAAAAAAGACGGAATTTGGAAATTGTTATAGATTATTTATTATGTAAGTATCATATTATACAAGAAGTTTAGCCGTAAACTAATTCGACTATTCGACTATAGTGACAGAGTTTTAGACGCATTATGTATTCGCTAATTAGCCTGAAAGCAAGGAATCTTCATTGTAATCTCATAGAATGTACAAACACTAGAACTTTTTGTCTTATCTTGGGCTTACTAATCGATGGCGTCACCCAAATCCCGCATTCTATGGGAACAGTGTCAGCGGTGCGGCGATTGTTGAGAAGTAAACTCGACTAAATCGTATACAGGTGGACACATTAGGAATCAAGATGTCATTTTTTCCTAAATATGACAATACCGCAATTGTCGTTAGCACTATAGTGATTGAAAAGTAAAGAGACTTACGTTATCGACTTCAGACGAAAACTCTCTGCTACCATCTCCAAATGTCACGCCATGACAGTTTTTGGCTTTGTGAGCCAAATGTAAATACTAAGTGAGAACAACAACGCACAGAAAACACATGCAACGCGAAGCTGCTGCATTTTCTCTCTGAGAAGGTGTTTGATAGAAAAATCTTAGAAGTAGGAGTTTTATGGCATTAGCATAATGCGAACTCTAGAAGAAGGATGCCATGGAGACAAATCATCTGCTGAAGATAGAAGAAAACCGCCATGTATCCTGAAGAACAGTTAGGTTGAAATCAGTTCATTCTATTTTGTTCGCTCCATGATACTAACCCCCAGTACTCTAATGGATTCAATTTGATGGGATAACTCTCAAGAGCAATGTCAGAGGAAGAACAACTGTAATGCAGTGCCAACTGACGTCATTGCAGTTACGAAGAGGCGATAGCACGGGAAGGTTAGCGAAAATACAATCGTATTACTGTGCCATGCAGACTTTTCCGAACAAGTAGATGAATAGAGACAGTGATTATTATGAGAGATTTATAGGCCATTCATTGACGTCCTTTGACAGCTTCAAACCTATGAGAAGTTAGCAAGTTTTCTCGTTTACCGGTTGATGGAGATGCTTGAAAGCATCAGAGCATATGTGTTCGAGAATGCAAATCAAATGAAGTGATATAAGAGACATGAAGAGAAGAGGGAAGGAGGGCAAAAGGAGAGCGACATTTTAGTAATTTGAACGGCGACGGATTTTGAGTAAAAAGTTGAAAATTTTGCCAAATACGAACTTGCTCAGTAATCAGTACTTTGTCACCGGACCGCAGCTGAAATTGATAAAAGGAGTTCATGATGAAGGCTTCATCGAAATTCTTTTATTGAAAATCATTAGAACGGATTCCTCATAAAACGCACTGCGGCTTTCATATACAATAGGTAGTCGCACTTCTATTGGTAATGACGCGTAGCTTCCTTAAACGGAAGAAAAGGCGAAATTTGGTTTGCACGACAGGATAATTTACCCACGTTAAAACTGATGTTTGCGATAGCAAAATTTGTACTGCGCATTCAAATATGATTCTACGTTTAATCAGCATTTCGTAATGAAAGTTGCACTGCTGGTTGGCAAGTTTCGTTCTAAACGCACTTCTAGTTATCTATTTCTTGATCACTTCTTTAAGGAAAAGAAAACGCTTAACTCAACAAATTTATACATCCGCTAGAAGCTAAAGCGAAGAATTACGTTGTGAAACACGTAAATTGAAAATATCTATATCAAAATTCATTAAGTGTATTATGGTAACTGCGAAGGTGATGCAAAACAAATCAAAGGGCACAATTTATAAAAAAATAAAAGAGTAAGTTGTATGAAAGATTCACCGCTGCGCGTTCACCATTCGAATTTCGTTCGTCGTAGTAACGTATATCGAGGGTGTGCCTGTGTTCGCTCTTAGAACTAATTGAAATTGTCGTGAAAAACCGCACTCATAGTGCTCTCCCGTGCTCTTCAACTTGACAAAACGCCTTCAGGTCAAAGGTCTCTATGCGCACAATTTGAAGAACCCTTGATATGACAATCATATTCAAGCGAAATTCCGATGCAACAATTAATTCTCACCGATCCGTTATACTTTATTTCTCTTACGATTTTCGAATTATCAATTTGAAGAGCTCGTGATGAAGTTGCTAGATCCAACAAACTCTCAACATAAAGTGAGATACGAGCACGAAAGACGAGTACAGAAGTTGCATTACTTTAACATTGATTTCATGCATGAGACAGCATTCTTGCAATATAAGCGGAAAAGTGTCCTTTCCTAAAGAATGTCGTCCGCTGGTTCGAATGCTTTCTGAGACCTTGGCAATAATCACTATCTGAATAGGTTTTGGTAGAATAATACTCAAATATCCCACCGAGAGCCTTTTGTGAGAGCGTTTAGTCCTGCGCTGTGTTTGTAAGGATTTTTTTTAGTAAATAATTCGATAAGATGATAACATATTTGAACCTGTTAAGAGGTTTGTTACGAAACTTATATACTGCTACAAAAGTGCCTGTCTCCCCTTTAAGGCTCCTCAGTAGCACATTGCCCTTTGCCTCGGCTGATCCATTGGAGATATCCTTTGAGATGTGGTCGCTGCAATGTCGGGTAATTTTTCATCTGACTCACCGTGATCTAACATACGACGCCGATTCTTTTATATGTAGGAGTATATCTCCAATAGACCTGCCCAACCATAGGACACTGTGCACTGAGGAATCTGGAGGAGCGAAGCAGGCTCCTTTTTACTGCATAAGTGTCGTAACAGACCTCACAACAGGCTCAAACATGTCATCCTGTTACCATCATTGTTTTCGGCGAGATCTATAAACAGTCAAGAGTAGACGTATGACTCATGGTAGACATCGAAGAAATACTTGCGGCGATCCTCTCCATTATAGCAGTAAACTTAAGTAGTATCAAACGACAGTTGCTTAATCTTCGTGCTCTTCTTGCTCATACAGGCCATCGAGCATCACTAACTCGTGATCTCGACGATTTAAGCCTTTCTAAGAACTATTCTATCCACTTGTTATTTGATCGAAATAGGGAAATCGTATTTTACCGTTTTCTTTCGCATGTTCCCTATCAAATAAACCGTTTCCAGAAGATCAGTACTTTTTTGGATTCAAACATACTACAACAAGAAAAAAAAATCAAAGCGGTACCTGGACTTGCATTGCTAGATCATTCTTGTCCTTATCTTTTGGCATCATCAGCATATGTTCTGAGAGAACATTTACATTTGCAAGCACTTGAAGAGCTATTTCCATCTGAATGACTAAAAAAGTATGGCTCGAATATCGCCCTCTTCGTCTAAGAGGAACAGTAGAGATGGGTTATAAGTCAACTCACTTTTAGGCACAGTAGCGTTCAGCTTCACGTATGGAATGAATCGTGCCCATTCAGGATTCAGGAGAAGGTGATAATTCTTGAGGTTGCTAAAGAATTCTCGTGCTTTTTCACCCTCTTCCTTGCCTTTTCCTTTCAAATACAAGCATGTTAAGCCATGGTGATTAAAATCTCACATAGGAGAAGATAAAAATGGCGATTCAATATAGGGTCCAACTATCAAATCCATTGTTAAGGAAAATCGTACTACAATGTGAGTATAGTGATCGGTGAATGAAAACACGTGCATGTTAGCCTGTACATGAGAGTTGAGCTTCAAGCTTCGTCTCTTCATTTATTGATAAGGCATCGGGAACGAAGCTGCGTGAGATCTCTACGGGATCCCCAATATCCACCTGAAGCACATGGCTCCGAGGAAGGTGCTTCCAGATAAGTAGAAGGTGAATCAATGTTTATGAATAGACAAGAAGATCAGCTCCACCTCATCAACGTCACTACGCTCTGATGGTCAAAGACTGGCAGATAATGCACGACTTTCGGTCATCTAGAGAATTTAGATCTAGCGGAATGCCATTATCTTTTGAATAATTTCGAAAACTCGTGAGCCAGCATATTTAGTTTTTCTTTGTGTTTGAAAGTGGACTGCGTACACTGACTGAACTTTGTGTCGCTATATACACAAAGGCTGTGCGACCGCAGTTTACGATTTTACCAATCTCAAAAACTTTGATTATTTTTGACCAATTTCTATCTCATACTAATCAAGCACTTTATTGCCTGCTTCACTGGTTTTATCCCTTCCCTCCTGGTTGTTATCCGAAGACAATTTTGTAAAGTCGCTTTGCATTACACGTTTGGTGCTCAGTGGCTCCTACTGGTAGCGACTGATTGGTGTGATAGCAAGAAGTAGATTTACATTGCAAACGCTGAAATTTCTAAGAAACAAATTATGAAGCATGCATTATGGGACTTTAAACTCCCAAACCTTTCTGACAACCCTTACCTTACAGACTATACAAAGGTGAAAAAATTTTGCCCCAAGTGTGGTTAATTTGACAGTGGAAGCTCATAAACCAAATTTTATGGTGTCTATCATAGCACAATCGACGTAGCTGTTCTGAAGCAAGTCAAACAGCAGTAAACTTCGCGTCTACCTTTTTCACAATTTGGATTTTCTCCTTGAGTACAGCTCGAAAACTTTATGAAGGTGAACGAGAATTATCCGAAGTTTCCACCAAATTAGACAACCAGATGTTCACACGATGTCATGTGCTTTGAGCTGAAGGCCTGAGACACGACTTACCCGTGCCAAAGGATAGGCAAAAGACATGACCGTTTGGGTTTCACATGTCAGGCAAACATCTACTAACAACTAGATAATGATACTTTTACATAAAAAATTTTGAGGTATAGTATAATATCAGTGAAGTTGACTATTGTGAGACCGCGATCAAGAATAATATATTTTGAGAATGTATTCTCTGTTATGAGCACATCTAAAGTGCAACTGTTTTAATTGCACTATATTTACGGCCAATAACAGTGCTCATAAAGGGCTTACATACATTGCCAGATTATGCTGTAACACTGTTTGAATCATTCGAAAAAAGAGGATTTCATGGAAACCTTCAAAACACTAGAGGGAGAAGTGTTAATGTTACTGCAGTCTGCTCGAATCACTCGCTGGTCATTGATGTTATATACAGGATTAAGGTGAATTACATGCGAAATTTCATCAATGGAAGTAATGAGCACTTTGAAGCTTAGCCTATTTTGAGAACTGAGAGAAAAATCACGAATAAGAAGAAAACTGCGACAGTGTTCCATACCTGAGGGCTCATAGTAGCAACAGCATCGTCGTCAAATCGATTCCTTGCCAATGATAGCCTTCAAAACATGTTTGGCGCCATCGTCTATTTGGAGATCATCAAAGAACGCTGAAATAAGTACTTCATTCTTTGAAATAAGTATAGAGTCTTTAGGGAAATAGTTGTCGTTAGAGTGAAGAGTGTGAAGGTAGTAAGAATTGTAAAATGTACGTTGACAAAACTTG
The DNA here is from genome assembly GCA_019055375.1 of Parelaphostrongylus tenuis. Classification (NCBI taxonomy): domain Eukaryota; kingdom Metazoa; phylum Nematoda; class Chromadorea; order Rhabditida; family Metastrongylidae; genus Parelaphostrongylus; species Parelaphostrongylus tenuis. Next base: position 60,937 of record JAHQIW010004483.1, on the reverse strand, counting down.
AATCGCGAAAATTGGAGGCTATGATATAACTCCATTTAAGAGAGGTGTTTACGGCATTGAAAGAATTTTACGATGAGAATAGAAGAAGGAAACGAGAAGAAATGTTTGGAAAAAAGTGATGAACGTCCGACTCTCCTAGTGATTGCTAATGTAGCTAGTATAGGTGAAGAGAACTGTATAACCTTCCTATGTTACACTATGTGATATAATTAATATGCGGTGCATGTGTGATATAATGTAAGCCGGTCGCATTCAACACGTGTGTTTGATCGAATGCTTTTTCCGACTTAGTGATTGTAATGCTAGTAGTTTTCTCAGTCGTATTCTCGGTCACCTGTAACAAGCTGATTCTCACATCTATTTTGACAGAGTGAAAGAAGAGTGTCAGTTTGCTCCAAACACGAAAAAACTTCAATACGATGTTGACCAAACTATGGTGACATGAGTCACACCTGAACACTTACGAAATTTGTGGAACCTTCGCGACATTACAAATTACTATTATTCCTCATTTCTTATCTGCTAGAAGGTAGGACTAAGCTCAGCTGAAGGAGAAGCGGAATCAGAAGTTCTGGAAGCGAAAAGTGTGCAAAAGCATTACATAAAATTTCTTGATAAAATACCTAGCAACTTTGCGATCAGATGTTTCCATCTGCGTTCCATACCGCAAGTAACGTGAAGAGAGGACTTTGACAAGAGAATACCATTTCATCAAAATCGTTCTGCGTTATTCCTTAGGAAAAGAGTTGGATACTTATGATAAGATAAGGTGTAAGTGAGAAACAATTACTAATGACTATTCAATACCAATTTACTTGCAACCATGTTCTGGGGGCCGATTACGATAAAATATGTGGGAATCAGTATAGATAATGACTTATGTCAGAATTTCTTCTTTTTTACCTTTTTCTTCCTGACTTCCTCGGAAAAAACTTTCTGATTGCGAGCGGTTGTGAACAATGCTTATTTGCAGAGTCATTTATGTTCATCTTGTGTTGAAAAAATGCCCTACATTTCCCCTAAACAAGCAATATTTTAGTTAAATATCTCACTTGTTCCTCAGCATACAATATCGATAATTGCAAAAAATTCGCCAGTGTTGTCAGCATCCACTATTCTCCTCAAATTGTTTCCACATGGCTCCCTTATTACTTATCGCGTCTACCAGTCCACAGGTCTCCCTCATAGACTGTACTCTGGTCTGCAGTCGCATGGCCACGTTGCACTTCTATGCGTGACCTATAGGGCATCAGATATTAAGCAAAAGTGGTCACGTACTATCACGACATGCAGCTGAAAAAAGAGGAACCTCCTGTCTTTGCTGCGTCAATTCGCTCCTCATCTGCCTTCCTTCAGTCTAAACAATCGAAACGTCGCAGCAAATGACTGACAGTTACACTTGGAGGGTGGTTAGAAATTGCCGCCCGTAAACAAACTCATCTCTTTTCGAAAGGCCATGCGCTGGATATAAAAAGGTGAACACAGCACGAAATTCTGGTCTCACTATTCTATCCACTGATGAGCAGCCGATGCGGCATTGCTGGGACGGACGAGTACGGAGAAGATGCTAAAATTCCATTATTTATCAGGCTGTCTAAATCTTAGCGTACTATGGTAAGGACCTTCACACAATGCGCTTACTACCTACATACGAATCCCCTATAGAGGAACTGAATAATGAAAGCAGGAATGATAAGGTGAGACTCATTAGCCTGGCTGAGATGAGAAAACATCATTCTTTTCACGCTGTCTATGACAGCGGAGACATCTGGTGCAAAAATTTGACGTGAAATGACGCTCGAAGAACGCCACATTCAGACCGGTGGATCAGAGTAAAAGATGCGCGGCGGGACGTTTCATGAATTTATCATTACAGCGAAAGCTGTCGACGGTAACAATTACAGAAGCCTTGCAATCATTTTTCAGCCACGCATGTCTGTGGTCTGTTAAAGGAGGGCCGACTTATAGAGCCCGCTACACGTGTTTCGATCTTGCGATCTCGTCAGTCGGGCAGTGACCCTTTCTCGTCTTTTGCTAATCTCTGTGGGTGCTCAGTCCCCACACTAAGAGTTGGCGATGAGGAACGTTTTACACTGGAAACGAAAGTTATGATAGATTGAATATACTAGCCACGAGCAATCGAGTGTGCAACACTCTGTGTTTAGTGAGTTCTTCACTGAACATAGAGTGTAAAACGTTCGTCGTCGCGAACTCTTAGTGTGGGGACTGGAGCACCCACAGAGATTAGCAAAAGACGAGAAAGGGTAACTGCCTGATTGACGAGATGGCAAGATCGAAACACGTGTATCGGGCTCTATAAGACAGTCCTCCTCTAACAGACCACTGACATGCGTGGCTCAGAAATGATTGCAAGGCATATTGAATTTTGAGCTGTGTTCTTAGAAAACACTCGACACGAAAGTTATGATTTACTGAATTACAGAAGCCTCCTTTTAAACGGTGGACACTGTAGCCTTCAGCTGGAGAGTGCCATAACGAAATAGACCACATGATAGTAAATCGAAAGCCTTTCCTAACCGAAGTTGCTGTTATTCCAAAATTCTACACAGGATTACGTCATGAGCTACATTGCGCAGTACGCGTACGTCTTTCGTTGAAAATAAAACAGCCGCCAAGAAATAACTTTTGAAAACTACCACAACCCAGTATTATTTTAATAATTAGTCTGCTTTTGGGAGGATGCTGTTATTAAAATTATCAGCGAAGAATACAATGGGCTTATCAAGCATCTTCACGCTAGCGCTACGATAGCTGGGAATGCGAAAGTCACCAAGAGTCGCTTATTTTCAAGAACACTCGATTGACACACAAATACGCAATTGTGCGCACTGAAAGCCACCAAAAAGTCGAGCAAATTTGCATACGCTGCAGAAAAGCTATAAAAGAAGATTATCAAGAAAGAAGAGCAGTTATGATCAGAGCTACCAATGATAAAAGAGCTTTTCCAAAGTTCATCGATGATCTGCCAATCACAAAACGATGGTGACTGCGCTTCTACGGGCCGACAAAACAGCTTCAACTTTCCTTCTGGAAATGGTTTAATTCTCACAGTTACACTACAAGTTTTGTTCATAAATGTCAAGTAGCGTTTTTCCTTGACACACAAGAGTTATTTGCTTGGCGAAAGTACGGCTGTGTAGAGAAAATAATCCTAATGCATATACAGGATGAGAGCGAAACAAAAAATTTCTCCGGACTTCGTAGCAGAAAGTACTCGTTGTATGAAATTAGGGTGAAAAGAAATAAACGTACAGTAAGTCTCTGTTTCACGACAGCGTGCCCTCAAAGTGGATAAAGTGTTCGTTGAAGAGATCTTTTTCCACCACATGGAAAATTTCTGGTGAGTCTCATCGACTGCATAACTTACGATTTCCTCTACATGCTCAGGTGCTATTGGTGCTCAAATAACTCCTACATGCATGTAAGAAATCACTTCACAGTTGTAAACGGAATTTTTTATTGTGAGATTTAATAAGCAGAAGATCCCTTTCGACTACCATAAGAACTGTTATAGTACATAGAAGAAAGCGCCGAACCGAAAGGTGGTTTTGCTTTTGCGCACAAATTTAAACATAAACTTATCGAGATGAATCAATAATCATTAAATATAAGAGACACTAATTCCCAACTAGCCCAAAAAAAAAGCTGCCCTCTCAATAATCCGCAATTCGATTCACCTGTATCACCTGTTGTCAGGTTGATCGTCGAGTGACTCGAGCGGGTACCAGCAACTCTTCCATTTTTCCCTATCGCGTGCAAGAGTGGCCCAGTGGGTCCTCCTCGCTCTAGGGATTCACTGAGCATCATATCTTTCTTCTATCGCTTTCGTGAAGAAATCGGACCAACGGGTCAGTGGTCTTCCTTTAGAACGCTTGAAGTCCCGAGGAATCCAGTCGGTAACGGCTCTCGTCCATCGGTTGTCGTTGAAGCGCATCACGTGTCCGGCCCACCTATTTTCGATATCCTGGCGTGTAGAACGGCGTCTCTGATTTTCGATCGTTGACGTAGGTCGGAACTTCATATCCTTTCTCTCATTTGCGAGATACGGGATACTTCTAGCATCGACCTTCGACTGCGCGTTTGATAACGCCAAGTGATTTTTCGTCCGGCTTACGTAGCGACCAGGTTTCTGCTGCATACGTTAGGGCAGGGATAATTGTCGAGTCGAAAAGGTGGGCACGGAGTCGAATGTTCTTTGTCCTCTTCACTACATCTTCGATGCTCTTAAACGTTCCCCAAGCCGCTCGTTTCCTCCTGCTCGACTCCAGGGCTAGGTCGTTCATCATGTTGATTTCACGACCTAGATAGATGTAACTGAAGCATTCGATTGTCGTTCCGTTGAGCGTGTATGGGGCATTAGAAATCCATCCGCTCCTCATGAACATTGTTTTCGTTAGATTCAGTTGAAGACCAATCTTTCCACAGGCGTTATCGAAATCGGTCAACATTCGTTTCGCTTGGCTGATGTTTGGTGTTATGAGAACGATATCGTCAGCAAAGCGAAGATGGTTTAATTGTTGACCGTGTATTTTTACTCCCATTTCGTCCCATTCTAATGTTCGCATGACGTTTTGTAAGGTGGCAGTGAATAGTTTTGGCAAAATTGTATCGCCTTGTCGAACCCCTCTTCTTACGTCAATGGTGATATTGTTGTAGAATTGAGATATTCTGGTCGTGAAATCTTTATAAAGCTCACGAAGGATCATTATGTACCGAGTAGGGACGCCCTGGTAATCCAGAGCCTCTATAACCGCTTCTGTTTCCACTGCATCAAAGGCTTTCCTCAGATCGATGAAAGTGAGACAGAGTGGTTGTTTGTACTCTCGTGAGACGTCGATGAGTCTTGTAATCGTGTGGATGTGGTCCATGGTACTAAGTCTTTTCCGGAACCCTGCTTGTTCGCATGACTGTCCTTCGTCCAGTGTTTTGTCAATCCTGTTTAGGATGACTCGAGTAAAGAGTTTGTAGACAACGGGCAGCAAGCAGATTGGGCGATAATTCCCTATGTCATGAAGGTCTCCCTTTTCAAACAACAATACGGTCTTGCTGATTTTCCATTGAATAGGGACCTTGCATTCTGACAAGTAGCGAGTGAAGAGCCGAGCCAGGGTGTTGATGAGAACTGGCGGCAGATTCTTCGGGTGTTCTGGTCTACTATTGTCTGGACCAAGTGTTGTTCTATTCTTCACCGACGATGTAGTATGTCGGATTTTGGATGGGAGGTCCGGTGGAACGACCTGTTCATCCTCTTTCAATTTATATGACGGTAAGAGGACATGGCTAGCGAAGAGATCCGAGAAGTATTGGTGGATGATTTTCTCCATAGCCCTTCTCGAAGCTGTAAGTGTCCCGTCAGGGTATCGGAGTGCAATCATCTTGTTCTTATAATTGGCAAAGCCTCGCTTGGCTTGCGAATGCTCTTCCCAGCTTCTGCAGCTTCTGCCATAACTGCTGCTCGTCCCTCTTTGAGGTCTTCTTTTATCGCTTCTCTGCAGCGTTTCGCGATTTCGGACGTAAGGTTTCGGATGCCTGTAGCTCATGCGATTCCACGTTGACGTATCAGCTCAAGTGTCTGTAGAGACAAGCGTTTCCTCGTGACTTTAGGACTCTCGGCTTTCATAGCGCTAACGTTAAGATATTCAACGAGGCAGCTGCATCCTTCGTCGATTTGTCGACAGCGGTATCTTCCCAAGACACGGCTAATGATTTGAATACATCCTAGTTTATGGCAATTCTGGGGTTTCATTGTCTGAATTTAGCGGCTTCCTCTCCTTTCATCGGAGAACGGAACGTCGTGCGAATGATGCCATGGTCTGATCCCGTGTGGAACATAGGAAGAACTGCGACATCGCTCAGGGAAAGCCTTCGATTCAATTAGATGTGGTCTATCTCGTTATGGTACTCACCATTCGGAGACTCCCACATTCATCGTTGAGAGCAAGGCTTTTGGAACTGTGAGTTACCATGAATGGTTTGGGTCGCAATGATAAACTCAGATAACCTCTCACCCTGTTCATTCCATTCTAGTCCGTGGGTCCCAATGTGGTGTTCTTAAGAGTTCTTCTAGGTCCAATTTTTGCATCAAAATCTCCGACAATGACTTTGAAGAATGTATTATCTTCTCTGAAGAATTTTTCGAGGTCCTTAAAGAACGCTTCGACTTTGCCTTAGTCATAGCTTGATGTTGGCACGTAAGCAACGAAGATGGTCAAGGCCGGCATTGAACCACACGTTTTAGCCGTAATCGTCCGATAGGGGATATTAGTTGTTCAAATGAATCGATGTTCACGATCAAATTCGAGTTGACGAGGACGCTAACGCCGCCGACACCTCTGCTATTGCATGTTCCAAGAATCTTCTTCGTTGGCATAAACAGCGTCAAAAGGACGATTTTCTCGTCTCAGTCACGCCAGTTGTGCCTTACCTTATCGCTCTTGCTTGAATCAATAGATCTTTTATGGCTAATTCGTGAGCACGTGTTATTGCTCTGTAGGTACAAATCGTCTCTTTGGCTCGTTTCGGTTTTGACAGCCTAGTTTGGCTCCGAGATTTTAGCAGCCTCTCCGTACTCATCCTACCCAGCGCTGCGGTACTGGGGGCTCCTTCAAGGTCAGGGGAATAAGGCTCATATTTATTGCTGTTTCTAGCATTTTGATACTCAACGTATTGCTTGCTAGACTCTAAACGTAGAGGCTGGGTACCCACGAGTTTCTCGCTAGTCTCTCTCGGAGGATTGAGAGAGACTTATTTGTTGAAGGCGACTCAGGATATTGGCCAATTTGACGCGTGGTGGCAGAGTTTTGTGAAATCGGCGCTGCAGAAGCAGGGTACTCCCTTGCAGATTAGTTAGTGTGTTTCCAGAAATCGCTACTTTTTCCCTATCAACACCCATATTCAAGAAGACGTATCTTTCATTTCTTTATGACGTTTTAGTAGGTTTTCAATAGCTTGAACATCGAGAATTTAAAGAATTTATCTCATTTTTCAAATGGTTTTTATAATATTATGCAAAATTAAAGTAAAATTTTCTCTTGCATTTAGGCATCTTTTGCTGAACATCAACTTTCATTTAGATATTCAGTAACCATTTGATAGTACAATTTTCAACGATCTCAGTGATAAACTTGATTTTTGGAGGAGACGTTTCATTGCGCTGTTACAGGTAGAAAATCATTGACTTCCAACTTGACGTCTTGCCAATCGTGGAGCGCAATTTACACGTAGCGTGCTTTGCACCTCGAATGTAAAACCCATTATCCTTTTAGCTGTAACAACTATTCAGAAGTCTTTCTCAAAAATCAAGCATTTTATTTAAATCGCTAAGATATGCGCCACCGAATGGGTGTGAAAACTTGAGAGAAAAATCGTGTCTAGCAAAGAAATATTCAAGTGCAAAACACAATTATGTTCCTTTTGTTACAGCTCGCAAAGAGACTTTTTTCAAAAGACAAGCTCGTTTCGTGATTATCTTTGCTTCAGCAAACACGAGGTTGTTAATACACGTTCATTTTGTGTTATTTTGTTTTGTATTTTTGTACGAAATAAACGTGCATTAACATCTTCGTGTTGGCTGAAGCAAAGATAATAATGGAATATTTCAACAATGTCAAAGTTAATCGATAGCCGCTCTTGGTAACGGTAAGCACATTACTGAATTTCTCGAGATTTAAGCTATCGAATGGTTATTGAGCACGGCTTGATGTTAATGTTGCAAGATTCATCCACATACCGGTGGAAGGTATACGCTCTGGACGTGAAAGATAATCTTAAATTCAGTATAGTAGCGCAATAAAGAGATTTCTTGAATAATCAGAAATAGTGTGCTATCGAAAAATTAAGAAACTTCTTGAGGAAAAGCTTTGTTCATCGAAAAATGCATAAGTGTTAGATAACATTTTCTCTTCACTGTTACACCGTAATTCAAGATCTTCAAAAAAATAAAGCACACCTTTTCAATTTTTCAGTCTTTAAGGTATCAAATAACTACTAGAATGTCTCGAAGAGGGGGAAAAATACGCTTTTTTAATATGGGTGCTGATAGAGGAAGTACCGTATCATACGCAATAATGAATGCGCGTTCTTCCTACACTTACTCGAACTATAAAATGGAGTTACCTCCATGTAGACTCTATTAGAAATGTTTGGTTGTGGAAGATGTGCTCTCAAGCTACATTCGAGCACGGAGCTATACAAATGCACAATAGAAGTTGTAAGTTTGTTTATTTTTTTTGCAAGAACGCGGTATTATCGCTGTAAAATGAAGGATTTTAAAAGAAGTTATTACTCTTTATAAGGAACTTTTGTAAAAGATTCATTCATGATAATTCCTTTTTTTTTGCATCACGATAAGATACCTTTGAGCTATAGAATTTATCCACAAGTACCAAAAAACCACCCCTGACGTAAAAGCGGTTGGGCAACATTACAGGCAGAAATGTAAACTTGTTTTCGCTTTTACAGGGCCAAATGGTAACCTTTCAAAAACCATTTATATCATCAGAATTCTCGATATTTGGGCTATCTAACTAACTCTAATAAAACTTTGGTAGCGAGAAATATCGAAGCCCCAACCGAGCAAAGTAAGAAAATTGAGTGTGAAGCATAACTGATTTTTGCTACTGCAATATAATAAGAAGTCCTTTTCTAAAACCGAACAGATCTTTGAAACAGCAGAGATCTAAGCCTTTGAATGATTGTTTTTCTGAGAAAAAGCTTTTATACACCGAGAAAGGCTTTGCAACATTTGTGCACCCCACGTGGTACACGTCGTCCCTTAGGGTTGAAATGCCTCTCGATGGCTTAGTGATCTATCGAGTCAGTGTTGCTGTCCTTCCAGACATGTCTGGTGCAAATTCACCAACCTCGGTAATACGCAAGGCTTGGTGCGCCTCATGCTCGTGATCAAACCACCGGCCATCGCATGATCAGTTGTGCGCCGCAGTTCACTTCTAATCACTGCGCCACACGCGCTAATTATGAGCGTAATATGAAGGATTTGAAAAGGCAAGTTTTAAGAAAAACTGACGGTCACGCGCTTGCCATTCGCTTTTGTTCATCGTAGTAACGCAGCTCCAAAGTACGCCTGCGGTCAATTGCAGAACGAATTGAAAAAGTGGTGGTAAACCGCGCTCTCAGTACGCTACCGTGTTTTTCGATCACACAAAAGCCTCTCAGATCAGAGGTCTCCATGCGCGTATTCTGAAGAGCCGATGATGACAGTCATATCTAAACGATAATCTAATCCTATGTCAGATATCCTGTCGATCCATTATGATTTAATTCCAAAAGAATTTTCGATTGCTTCACTAGAAGAGGTGGTGATGAAGTGACTGTATCTGATAAACACCTTAACATAGGATGTGACATAAAACGAGAGGTACCTGTAGAAGCTGCATTACTTTATCATCAAACTCACGCCCGAGACAGCATTTTCGCAGTGCAAGCGGAAAAGTGTTCTTTCTTGAGGAATGTTCTCCGCCTGTTCGAATGCTGTCTAAAATTACTTGCATGAGGGAACGACGTAAATATAGGAATGGCGCCGAAAGAATAACACTCAGAATCTATTTTTTTCTTATTTTCTGGAGAGTTTAGTGTTTTCGCTATCTATCAAAAACTCGTTTCCAGCAGATCAATACACGCTATGGATTCAAACATATTACGAAAAGAAACAGAAATTAAAAGGATACTTTTTCGGTTTAGCCGCTCCGAGGTGTCATTGATATTATTTATTGAATATCAGCGAAGCGTATCAAAATACAGTTAGCAATGCAGCATGAATAATACAACAGTCGTGGTGGCTTACGTTTCGGCAAGGTTCGCTATTTTCAGAGCCTTGAAAGGTCAAACTGATTGACAAATTATTTGATCAAAGGGCTTCAAAACAACAGCAGAAAACTTAAGAAATGAATTTTTGGGTCGCATAGGAAAAACTTCATTTTAAAAACACTCACAGCCTATGGGTATAGGTCTTGCAACTAATCATTGAAGACGTGCCACTTGGAATTTGTACTCAGACTCCAAGTGTCAGGTCTTCAATGATAAGTTGAAAGACCTAGAACATCTGAGCGGTGAACGTTTTTTAAAATGAAGTTCTTCCTATGCGATCCAAAAATTTATTTCTTACGTTTTCCGCTGGGGTTGAAAGCCTTTGATTTAAGAATTTGAAAATCAGTTTGACCAATCTAGAATCTGAAAATAGCAAACCTTACCGAAACGTAAACCACCATGACTGTTGTAATATTCATGCTGCATTATTAACTGTATTTTTATACGCTTCGCTGATATTCAATAAATAATATCAATGGCACCTCGGAGTGGCTAAACAGAAGAAGGTATTCATTTATTCAAACTATGCAGAAGTTAACAGATAGTCGGTCCCGGGATTTAATGCAAAAGGATACTCTGATTAGGATTGCGAGATCATTGTAATTCATATCTTTTGTCGCCATCAGCATATGTTCGGGCAAACATTAACATTTGAACATACATGAACTGCTGGTTCCAGCTGAAAGCCTAAGTAATGCGAATCATCACTGCCCTCTCAACTGAAAATGAGCGGTAAAGACGGGATAGTAGTCAGCTCACTTTTAGACACCATGGCGTTCAATTTGACGTACTGAATGCGTGGTGTCCACTCAGGATAATTTCGAAGATTGTTCAAGAACTGCACAGTTTTTACACTCCAGTCTGAGCGTTTTTCCTATCAAAGAGAAGCACTTTAATCTATTGCAAAAAAATTCGCATAAGCGACTAACGTAGGTGTAAATGAGAAAGGCCAATACTTGCTTCAAATACCAAGCAGCACTGAAGTTTATGTGCAAAATAATTTTTCTGCTATTTAGGTATAACACTGATGGGTAGAATCACATACATGTTTATTTCCACATACAAACTCGCGAGGGATTAATGGCATCGTCAAGATACATCTGAAGCGCATAGTTTCAAGAACAAGTATTTTTTTAATAAACAGAAATGATTCAACATTCGCAAGATGATAAAAGGAGATCAACTTCACATAATCAATATAAACCGACAACTTCAAATTAGCAGAGAAGGCATAGCATTCCATCAACTGAAGAACTCAAATTTAATGGAGAGTGAACATCTATTATATGTTCTGAAAAGCATAGATCGAACAGTTGGCTATCTTAATAGTTCAGAATTGGACAGTGCACTCTGAACTATGCCGCTGTTGAAGTGAAAGCAATGAATAGACAAATTATCCGACAACCTTTAGATAAATTGCCTCATTTTGTCTGTTTTCGAATATTTTCACTGCATATTAATATGGCAATTAAGTGCTTGATCCGTTGCTAATGCAATGAAATGAGCTGATTTGACAATTATTCTTTCCTGTTGCTTGTTGGTCGCTGATGATTTTGCAGAATGTCGAAAATAGATCTCGTTTGGAGTTTCTTGATTTCTATTGAAGTGGCCTGCGTGATGCAGAAAATGCATTCACTTCTCCACGTGGAATCTTTGATAAAAGCCGAGGAATGAAACGCGCATTATGGGACCTATGATTCCTCGACCTCTACGAAGTCACTTCCTATTCAGATCTATGCCAATGTATAGGTCCAAGTGAACTTGAATTCAACACGCTGGAATTGACAGTTTGTCTCCAAAGATCGTTACTGCGAATTTTATGAGAGGACTATCGGCGACTGTTTTGATGAGCAGTTGAATGAACGCACAACTCCGCGTAACCTTTATCCATTGATTGATTATCCCACCTTTAGCCTACAGGTCGAAAACTCATTTATAGAGAGTTGTGGAAAGAAGTTCAAATCACATATTACGGAGGCGATCTGCAGTTCCCACCGAAACAGACGATCAAATTATCTCACGCTGCCATATGTACGCTAAGATGTGGATCTGAGACGTGATATAGCTGTGCCAAAAATTGAGCAATAGGCTTTAGCGATTGAGTTTCACATGTCAAATGAACAACAACATTAGGTGATGAGAGTTTTACATGAAGACTTTTGATGAATACGACAACGCGCTACAAATGCTTCGAAAGAGCAGAAAATTGTGGAAAACACGAAAACTCTAGAGTGAGAAACTGATAGGTTGCTTCTGTTACCTCGAATCACTCGATGTATACTGAAGTTGGTAAAGATGAACTATATGCAGATTTAGATTAGGAGAAATAGCGTGTTCTTTGAAAACTTATCCTACTGTGAGCTTATCCTACTTATCCTACTTATCCTACTGTACTATAAGCGAGATAAGAAAAAGAGCGTGTAAATGTGTGAAATATAATTTTAATTTGAGTTTACAGCGTTATGGAAGGATGCTCTAAAAAACCAGCAATGTGGAGCTCTAGCAAGAGATTTAAGTTTTCGAATGATTATTAGCACTCCCAGGAAAAAATCTTGTTTAGCAAGTGAGATCGAATATTCATTTGGCGTGCCGTCTAACAGATGAGTACCGTTACTTCTTCAAATTCCATTCTTTGTTGAAGACAAAATTTCATTCATTCATGGGAGAGGTCCGGATTCATTACGAAACCGCAACGATGTGAAGATTATGCGCTCCAGTCGTAAGATCGTTCACGCCAACTGCTGCGAGAGCGACTAGTGCGACGCTGCTTCCCGCTTCGATGGCCGCACGGCACACGCCGCTGCCGCACGGCGAGCGCGGCGTGTTCGATTATCTGCGAGACCTAATCGGCCACCCGCTCCTGACTCTGCTCCGGCTATGTGAGTAATTTCTCTTCTAAATAGTTTCTTCCAGTTCATGATTTGTAGTAAATGATTTATAGATAAGTACCGAGCAGGAGAAGATTTCCTCCAGAGGAAGAAGCGCAGATTCGCTGGGTCAAAATGATGACCCTCACCTAAACGAATCACTCGGTGAACACTATGAGACGCTTGCTAATACTGACGCCGTGGTTAGCTGGCGAACTGCATGCTTCCGCACAGGGTCTCACCATTCATTGTGTTGAAAGGTTACTTTTTCACGGAATCGCATATTGTTTAGAAGAATTTATTGCCAGGAAATGTGTTTTAATTCAAGTTATGGCAAAGCCGAAGAAATGACAGGAAGGCAAGTCAGAAACGAAAATTCAAATTGTCCCTAACGTGGCGCACCTGAGTAAGTTTTCAATAGCCTTTATTCCAATTTATCTTTACAGGTTGTGATTTCCAAGAGTGATTTTCTGCTCTACAACCAAATGTGCTGTCCCCTATATGAAATGCAGGTTTTAAGATCGTCCTCAGAGGAATGGCCGGTCACGAACATGGTAAGAAAGTGGCGAAGCAAGATAGGAACAAGTATGTGCCCTTTGATGATTTTGGTGTCAAAACAAGATTTTGGCGTGGTTCTCATGGTGTTTGTGATCCTATTCGGGCCATTTTGTTTCCAGTACATTCTATGTTTTCCTCAACAGGAGGGTGAAGACGCCGCTGTGATCGTTAACAAGCAACTGATCAAAAAGCACTCTGACGCGTCACACCCAGCTGCGTTATTCATACGCCCATCTTATAACAAGGAAAACTTTTTCCCAATGCTATAGAAGGATGGCAGAAGATACACTGCCAGCAATGCTCAAGTACATGTTAAGTTAATGCTTCTATATTTAGCCTATATGTAAACCCTAAGACATAGAGCTTGTTGATTACTTGAGCACTTTGCTGTTTTGATTCTCGTTTAACTGTTCATCTCTCGCTATTGTTTTGATTCTCTTTAACTGTTCATCTCTCGTTCACCTAAATTATCAACTGTTCATGATTACTGGTTTTTTAGTGTAACTTTTTGTTGATGGATGTTGATTGTACACGTTTTTGTTGGTTGAATAGATGTTTTATGCAGAAATTCTATACATTCAATGAAGTGTTTGAGCAATATTTGTACGCATCTGTTCTAGAGAACTATTCCTCAAATATATGATTACGACCTCTATTAATGTTTATTCCGGCTAGGCACTGAAACACACTGCTAATAACTTTCTCCCAGAAATTCCTCTGCTTAAGCATTTTCTTGGGAGACTCATCTTCACTGGTAGTCAGAGACTCAGCAAAGTTTCCATTCGATTCTCTCTCGAGCATTTGTCCTCTATTGAGGTGTTCTGCTTCGAGCATGATGACGTGCACGAGGTCCATTCCGTGATCATCTACTCTTTGTCATTGGTGCATGCAGATGATGACGTTGGTCACAAAAACGTGTCCATTCTTTGAAAGGTATTCCATGAGAGCGCTTCCAATTGTTGGAGTTTACTTGATTGCTCTTTTCGTCTGTTGTTATCTGTTCATTTATTATGTGATCGGCTCATCTGTGTCCGCTATCAATGCACGATTTACATAATTTTGAAGACGGAATAGTTTTTCGAAGATCTGAGAAGAGTAGCCCGGCTAAACTTTGTGAGTGCCGACTAAATTTGACGAGACGTCGTTCAAGTGATTTGTGAGCAGTGTGCAGATTTCTGACAATGTTCAACATCAGTTCACGTCTATGCTTCACGACGGAGCGTTGGGAGGACTATTGATTAGAAGAGGTGAGCACGGAGTTTGAGGCGGGATTTCTAGCCAATAGCTCCTTTGACAAGCCCGACTGCCGCTTATGCTACTCTCCTTCTTTTGTCCAATTCTTCATTTTCTTTCAATGTTTATTGGGCGTTTAAGGTACACGTAAGAGATGGTCTATGTAATCAGAGGAGTATCCAGTCTTATGCAACAAACATTCTAACCGACCATTTCAAAACCTCGCTTAAGACCAGTATAATCTGTTAATGTATTTTGAGCCTTTCATGACGTCATTATGGACACTTATAAATTCAGAAATGTGTTTTGGTATTACATCCTCGTCAGTTGCGCAGTGCCTTTTCGTTCGGTCAACTTCTCGGGGATTTACCTCTCTAAGGAAGGAATCGGCGAGGAACTTTTCACACATGACTTGCGGTGAAAGAATCACCGTGGCGTTCTATCAAAGTGCCCAGTGTGATTGTCAGATTACACTGTTTATGAACAATGATTCAAAATAGGCAGTTGCAATGACATATGCCCACGCAACAGCCAATACGGCATGCAATCGACCATTAGTCACACTCGGCACTTTGAAAGAGCGCCACCGTGATTGTTTCACCCTACGTCGAGTGTAAAAAGGTCGTCGTCGATAGCTCTATGAAGGGCTAGATCCCCGAGGTATTGAGTGAGCGAAAAGCCACCGTGTGAGGGACTAGGCTGGAAGGCCGAAACACTTGCCTTGCACTGTATAAGTGCCCACAACAGATCTCATAGAAGGTTCAGAATACATTGTCAGATTGACATTCGCACCATTTTTGCTATTTCAGAGTTCCGCTAGTCATTCGATAGCTTGAATCCAAAAAGGTTGAAGGTGGATTTTTGAACTAAAAATGCCCTTCCATTGCACTGCAGCGGTATAAGTAATATCACGTTGCACACTTAGAGTGTTTTTTACTGAGCAGAGCTTTTTCCTACACTTTTAGAGTCATCTAAATCTCGTCGATTGCAGTGGTATATTTAAGTTCTGAGAGGCCCTCTGAGAGCGCTATTGCAGCCAAAAAAATGTTCATTCTCGGCGCGAAATATCGCTGGTCTCTCAAACTGCGCCGTGCGCAGCGATCTCAACGCCCCCTCGAAGGGGCGTTATTCGTGCTACTTCCTGAAAGTTTGTTCTTCAATTCATGGAAATCTCGAGCTTTTCCGTACGAGGATTGTAGAGGAAGCTCTGTGCTATCGTTCTGTATACTTAGACTTTTCACTTTATTTTATTTTGCCAGATGAACTCTAATGAGAGTGAGCCTAAGAAGCCATGACTACACGCGAAATGCAAAATCTAAGTTTAATGACAAAAATCGCAGTTCACATGTAAGCGATCAATCAACTGCGTGGTCGATATTAGCGCCACTCCCACGTAATATATTCCAAAAGTGTGCCGAGTATTAAACTAAATCTCATTTTGACTGATGCAACGCAATAATCCTTTCAAATCCACCAGTTGCAGTCGCAACGCGCAGTGCAAATTGCAGCTGGTAAGCGATTTTTATCATTTAGTTAAGGTTTTTTCACCATTTCGCAGAACTCTAGGATTTCTGTAATATTTTCCATATTTGCTGTTACCTCGAATCACTCGATGTATACTGAGGTTGATGAAGATGAATTATATGCAGATTTAGATTAGGAGAAATAGCGTGTACTTTAAAAACTTATCCTACTGAGAGCACTGAAGAAAAAACTACGGAATGTAAATACATGTACTTGATTTCAGTGTTCCATACCTCGGAGCTCGGAACAGGAATGACATCGCCGTCTCATTCCACTTCATCGACCTTCAGAACATCAGCGGTTTCGTTGTCATTTCGATATCGTCAGAAAACGTTGAAACATATAGTTTACTCTCTGGGTTTGAAATGAAATCCCAGGGAAAGTATTTTTAGCAAGAGTTAAGTGTATGAAAGATTCAAAGATTTCAACTGCATGTGAAAAACTCGTGCCGTGAAGACTTGAGCTTTTAAAGCAACTCTATTTCGGGAGCGATGTTTCCAACATTACAAGAATACTATGAGAATATTAGGACATGTAGTTATGCGGAATCAAATTGATCAATTCTTACTCGCCTTCAGAGAACTAGAGTAGGTATCTGCAATGATGTCAACTGTATAGCTCTGCTAAAGTTATACTTGTACGGGTTTCTCTAATGATTTACCACCCTATAGATGCAAGGCTTCTCATTGTGCCGCATATCAGTGTACCACTGTAGGTACCATGTTTCGAACGTGTTGATCAAAGACAATGACTCATCAGGAACAATTTATCCAGTAGAATAAACTCTCTTAAAAACTCATTTTTTTGTGAATCAACAAATTTAGGAACGAGTTGTCGCCGTATTTTTACGAGAAGGTCAGTTGGATATTAGATAGTTTAAAGAGATTAATTGGATAACTATTCGTTGTAGATTCCTGCTTGACTACAGCAGGTTTCCTGTGTCGAGCTGTGTACTGTTTGAAGGCTTTTCAAAGTGTAGGTACTCAGCTTCTAACTATTGCGAGACTGCGAATGGGTATTGAAAGTATGAACTGCTGTCCTGTATTAATACAATAAATTTATAGAAACATAGCAGCCACATGAACTCACAACATGGAGCTTCTGCTGGAAGATGGCTGCTCTCTTGAAAAGAGGGCAGCAAAGTGATGAACAGCTCGCTTGAATCTGGTTGTGACTACTCGTTCTTTGCACGCGAATCTTCCCAGCTTCGTTTTCACAACGCAAATTTCGGACTTAAATAATTTAAGAGTTTATAATAACAATGTTAAAATAACGGTAAGAAGCTACTGAATACTAAGGCGGCTAATTCACTGCTAGAATGATAGCTAAGGAGAAGATATTTAGTAGTAACCTTTCTTGTAGTGAGAAAATAGCTTTACTGTCGATTAGTGTTATAGAGTGCGAAAGAGGTTTAATATTGAACATCTCAATGAAAAAAGTCAAGGATCAATAAATGGTGAGTCAAGAAGATGAGATCAAATGGTAGCAAGCAGTAGCTTATATAATAAACAAGAGGGGTTGATATGAGAGCAACAGCCACTCACAATGCAACAGAAACAATGAAATATGGCTATTATGGTGGGAGATACACGTAGGATTGAAAGGGCTGTAACACATCGCTCCTATTTGGGCAGTAACAAACGTCATACTTCAGAGTAATTTATGTTGCTCATATTAATAAGGTTCAACAACTGAGTAGTACAACGTGACGTGGAGTGAGAATATGAGACTTGGGACAGCTCAAAGGCCAACAAAAGTGTTAACTTGCAAAAGAAAAATAGGGTGTTCTTCAACTATTGATTAACCAAGAGAACAGGTAAAATGATAAAATTGATGTGTGAAGATGAGCTTAATCAGTCAAGGATAGTTGTCACAATACAAGTCTCTCACAATGAAGTACGGCGCCATAAGTCGCTATCTACAAAAGAAGTTCCGTACAACGAAGTACATCAACAAAAGTCAGTAGCTACAGGAGAGTTTCGCACAATAAGTACGAGATACCTGTCAGCAGATAACAAGGAGACCAGTTGTGCCAATCAGTAGGGATGCCGATCTGTTAGTCTCACCAGCAAGCCGCAATCCTTCTATACCTTCTCACAAAGCAGGAAACTTATGCAATGCTCAAACTGGACAGATATTTTATATCTCCTTGATTTTCTTATTCAGAAAGTACGAAGTTGTTAATTTTAAGATTTATTCGATATAGACGAACTGTACAATGAACTTGCTCGTGATGGCTAACGTTTTGGCTTTATCGCCCTCTTCAGAGCTGAAAGAGCCAAATGCTATGCAAAACACTCAGACAAGCGCTTTATAACCAAAGAACAGCTTACGCACCTTTTTGTTTCATGGTCTGTGAGATGTTATGTGGACCAACCGCTCACAGTTTTGCATGGATGAGGACTGTGCGGAAGGGTGGGGTCCCGTGACCTAAGATAGAGGAACGGACTCAAATATGGCCCGAAGTCACGTGTTATGATGGGGCGCTCGTCTTTGCGGTTCATCTTGAGGCTTTTGGCGTGGATCCAAAACGCTTTAAGTGTTTTTTTGCGCCGAGATCTTTTTCTTTCGGGCGAGGATAGTGACTATGACCCCAAAACCATCCTTGTGGTGTATCCGTATTTTGTGCGCCCCCAACGGAGTTTTCATGTCATTAATGCGCAATCCGGTTAGGTGTTCTTCTGCGCGGATGTAAAGTGTTCTTCCCGTTTCGCCTATATATTCGTATCCTCACGTTATGCAAGAAATCAGGTAAACTGTGCCTGAACTCATACAGTCTCCGTCTTTACCGTTTGGGCATATTATACAATCTTTTGTGGAACAGAGAAGATCGTATAGGCGGTTACGGACTAACTGGCGTTTAAGAGTTATCTGTGGTATTTCGATCATGGTTACCGATTCTTATCAAACATCTCCTCAAAGCTCTACATATTTCGTCCGAAATGAATGGTAGTATGAACGGGATCCTATTTTTATTGCTTCTGTCGCTGAAGCGTTTAACTTTTCCTTTGAAACGATCCTGATAAGCTAAGCTTTCGTAGCTATGTCACGTGGTCTGGTGAAGCTCTTGCACAGCCCGAAACACGTGTTTCGACCTTACAGTCTCGTCAGTCGGGCAGAATCCGTCGTTTTTCAATTTTTTTTTAGCCAATTCTCTGTGGACGCTCCACTCCTCACATTAAGGGGTATCGAAGACGAACGTTTCGAAGCGGAAGAACGGACGACTTACAGTGTAAAACGTTCGCCTTTGATACCTCTTGGTGTGGGAGCTGGAGCACCTACAAAGGATCGGCTAAAAAAAAGATCAAAAGATGACGGGTTCTGCCTCACTGCTGAGACTGTAAGGTTGAAGCACGTGTATCGGGTTGTACGAGAGCCCACTTAGCAGACCACATGACATGTTGACTCATATAATAATGAAGAAATTCATTAAAACTGAAATTATATCTTCGATAGGCCATATCTGCTCAATCTTCAAATCACGCAGAATACGTCGTTCAAAAGTTGTTTGAGAAGAAGCCATAGGATAAGCTTTCGGACGGATCGTTTATAAGCGCTCACAGCACCAGGTAA
Source organism: Parelaphostrongylus tenuis (assembly GCA_019055375.1). Taxonomy (NCBI): domain Eukaryota; kingdom Metazoa; phylum Nematoda; class Chromadorea; order Rhabditida; family Metastrongylidae; genus Parelaphostrongylus; species Parelaphostrongylus tenuis. The sequence continues at coordinate 41,336 of JAHQIW010004483.1, read as the reverse complement.
TGCTGCACATACTGGTGCAACATCATCCTTTCGAACTCATATCAAAATGTGATTTTAATACACACTTAGTCCGTTTTTCGTTTTTTTTTTCATTGCTCTGTGCACACGCATCTATGCTATCCGCGGCGCATTACCATATTCGCACCACTTTCGCCCACTCCGAGACTACAAAATAATTCTGACTGAACTTCAATTAAAAGGTTTGAAAGACGACATCTCTGCAGTATCTCTACCAAATCGATTGTTCAACGGTATTTGTCTCATTGTGCAACATCCTATTCACATACCAAGAATGTGGATGGCACTGTGGCAGTGTGCTCTCTGGGAAGAAGCAAGGAGTAAAACTTTAGCCCTGAAAGGACCAAGCCTCCTATTACTCTGCTGTCGTAAAATTCGTTTAGGTTCATCTGAGATCAGTTGACTCTTTACAACCGAAAATTCTCTGACCGCGGTGCAGGAACAATCGGCGAAGTGTGCATCCATGCAGCAACGCCGAAAGAGGTCCGTAGGACGACGAAGATCTTTCCCAAAATCTAGGCGTTCACGTGACAGCCGATCTCAGCGCTCATTGCGAACTAATTGAAGAGCTGCTTGAAGAAGGCATTTGTTGAAAAGTCGGCGCTTTAGGAAATCGGGATTGAAGCTAACGCGAAGAGCGGCAAATATCCGAAGAACACTTTTTGCCTCATGCGTAACAAAACAAAAGGAAACCAAAGACCAAAGATGAACCGGATGAAACGACAAGAATACTGGTGAACTGGATGACCTTTAGAAGCATCAAAAGCAGCCTTCAGCCAAAGTCACCAAATGCTATATCACAATCGCATCAAGAAGAAGAAAGCCGAGCCATGGGACAACGACTGGCACAAAGCCTTGCCATTGCGTTTATGTCTAAAATCGAGGCCCCTGTATTCAATCTCAGTCCAGCACTCTACTGCAGTTATATTGACGACTGCCTTGTCAAATGTTCAACACAAGAGGACACGAAAAATGCTTTAAATTACTTAACGCATAATCGCAGTAAATAAGATTCGCTTGAGAGAAACACAAAAAGATTGGCTTCCATTCCTCAAGGTTCATGTTGACCTTTCCAAAAATGGCTACACCACAAAATGGTATCGAAAGCCGTGATAAAAACATCATGGTTCATTACTTCTCCTCTCACCCTTATCCCACCAAACGATCACTTATAAGAAACACGTTCCACACAGCCACCGGCGTGTGCACAGGAAGAGAAGAGAAGGAAGAATCATTGAACTCGGCACACAAAATAACCATCTCCAATAGCTACGAAAGCTTAGCTTATCAGGATCGGTTCAAAGGAAAAGTTAAACGCTTCAGCGACAGAAGCAATAAAAATAGGATCCCGTTCATACTACCATTCATTTCGGACGAAATATGTAGAGCTTTAAGGCGATGTTTGATAAGAATCGGTAACCATGATCGAAATACCACAGATAACTCTTAAACGCCAGTTAGTCCGTAACCGCCTATACGATCTTCTCTGTTCCACAAAAGATTGTATAATATGCCCAAACGGTAAAGACGGAGACTGTATGAGTTCAGGCACAGTTTACCTGATTTCTTGCATAACGTGAGGATACGAATATATCGGCGAAACGGGAAGAACACTTTACATCCGCGTAGAAGAACACCTAACCGGATTGCGCATTAATGACATGAAAACTCCGTTGGGGGCGCACAAAATACGGATACACCACAAGGATGGTTTTGGGGTCATAGTCACTATCCTCGCCCGAAAGAAAAAGATCTCGGCGCAAAAAAACACTTAAAGCGTTTTGGATCCACGCCAAAAGCCTCAAGATGAACCGCAAAGACGAGCGCCCCATCATAACACGTGACTTCGGGCCATATTTGAGTCCGTTCTTCTATCTTAGGTCACGGGACCCCACCCTTCCGCACAGTCCTCATCCATGCAAAACTGTGAGCGGTTGGTCCACATAACATCTCACAGACCATGAAACAAAAAGGTGCGTAAGCTGTTCTTTGGTTATGAAGCGCTTGTCTGAGTGTTTTGCATAGCATTTGGCTCTTTCAAGCTCTGAAGAGGGCGATAAAGCCAAAACGTTAGCCATCACGAGCAAGTTCATTGTACAGTTCGTCTATATCGAATAAATCTTAAAATTAACAACTTCGTACTTTCTGAATAAGAAAATCAAGGAGATATAAAATATCTGTCCAGTTTGAGCATTGCATAAGTTTCCTGCTTTGTGAGAAGGTATAGAAGGATTGCGGCTTGCTGGTGAGACTAACAGATCGGCATCCCTACTGATTGGCACAACTGGTCTCCTTGTTATCTGCTGACAGGTATCTCGTACTTATTGTGCGAAACTCTCCTGTAGCTACTGACTTTTGTTGATGTACTTCGTTGTACGGAACTTCTTTTGTAGATAGCGACTTATGGCGCCGTACTTCATTGTGAGAGACTTGTATTGTGACAACTATCCTTGACTGATTAAGCTCATCTTCACACATCAATTTTATCATTTTACCTGTTCTCTTGGTTAATCAATAGTTGAAGAACACCCTATTTTCCTTTTGCAAGTTAACACTTTTGTTGGCCTTTGAGCTGTCCCAAGTCTCATATTCTCACTCCACGTCACGTTGTACTACTCAGTTGTTGAACCTTATTAATATGAGCAACATAAATTACTCTGAAGTATGACGTTTGTTACTGCCCAAATAGGAGCGATGTGTTACAGCCCTTTCAATCCTACGTGTATCTCCCACCATAATAGCCATATTTCATTGTTTCTGTTGCATTGTGAGTGGCTGTTGCTCTCATATCAACCCCTCTTGTTTATTATATAAGCTACTGCTTGCTACCATTTGATCTCATCTTCTTGACTCACCATTTATTGATCCTTGACTTTTTTCATTGAGATGTTCAATATTAAACCTCTTTCGCACTCTATATCACTAATCGACAGTAAAGCTATTTTCTCACTACAAGAAAGGTTACTACTAAATATCTTCTCCTTAGCTATCATTCTAGCAGTGAATTAGCCGCCTTAGTATTCAGTAGCTTCTTACCGTTATTTTAACATTGTTATTATAAACTCTTAAATTATTTAAGTCCGAAATTTGCGTTGTGAAAACGAAGCTGGGAAGATTCGCGTGCAAAGAACGAGTAGTCACAACCAGATTCAAGCGAGCTGTTCATCACTTTGCTGCCCTCTTTTCAAGAGAGCAGCCATCTTCCAGCAGAAGCTCCATGTTGTGAGTTCATGTGGCTGCTATGTTCTATAAATTTATTGTATTAATACAGGACAGCAGTTCATACTTTCAATACCCATTCGCAGTCTCGCAATAGTTAGAAGCTGAGTACCTACACTTTGAAAAGCCTTCAAACAGTACACAGCTCGACACAGGAAACCTGCTGTAGTCAAGCAGGAATCTACAACGAATAGTTATCCAATTAATCTCTTTAAACTATCTAATATCCAACTGACCTTCTCGTAAAAATACGGCGACAACTCGTTCCTAAATTTGTTGATTCACAAAAAAATGAGTTTTTAAGAGAGTTTATTCTACTGGATAAATTGTTCCTGATGAGTCATTGTCTTTGATCAACACGTTCGAAACATGGTACCTACAGTGGTACACTGATATGCGGCACAATGAGAAGCCTTGCATCTATAGGGTGGTAAATCATTAGAGAAACCCGTACAAGTATAACTTTAGCAGAGCTATACAGTTGACATCATTGCAGATACCTACTCTAGTTCTCTGAAGGCGAGTAAGAATTGATCAATTTGATTCCGCATAACTACATGTCCTAATATTCTCATAGTATTCTTGTAATGTTGGAAACATCGCTCCCGAAATAGAGTTGCTTTAAAAGCTCAAGTCTTCACGGCACGAGTTTTTCACATGCAGTTGAAATCTTTGAATCTTTCATACACTTAACTCTTGCTAAAAATACTTTCCCTGGGATTTCATTTCAAACCCAGAGAGTAAACTATATGTTTCAACGTTTTCTGACGATATCGAAATGACAACGAAACCGCTGATGTTCTGAAGGTCGATGAAGTGGAATGAGACGGCGATGTCATTCCTGTTCCGAGCTCCGAGGTATGGAACACTGAAATCAAGTACATGTATTTACATTCCGTAGTTTTTTCTTCAGTGCTCTCAGTAGGATAAGTTTTTAAAGTACACGCTATTTCTCCTAATCTAAATCTGCATATAATTCATCTTCATCAACCTCAGTATTCATCGAGTGATTCGAGGTAACAGCAGCAACGTATCAATTTCTCACTATAGAGTTTTCGTGTTTTCCACAATTTTCTGCTCTTTCGAAGCATTTGTAGTGCGTTGTCGTATTCATCAAAAGTCTTCATGTAAAACTCTCATCACCTAATGTTGTTGTTCATTTGACATGTGAAACTCAATCGCTAAAGCCTATTGCTCAATTTTTGGCACAGCTATATCACGTCTCAGATCCACATCTTAGCGTACATATGGCAGCGTGAGATAATTTGATCGTCTGTTTCGGTGGGAACTGCAGATCGCCTCCGTAATATGTGATTTGAACTTCTTTCCACAACTCTCTGTAATCGAGTTTTCGACCTGTAGGCTAAAGGTGAGATAATCAATCAATGGATAAAGATGACGCGGAGTTGTGTGTTCATTTAACTGCTCATCAAAACACTCGCCGATAGTCCTCTCATAAAATTCGCAGTATCGATCTTTGGACAAAAACGGTCAATTCCAGCGTGTTGAATTCAAGTTCACTTGGACCTATACATTGGCATAGATCTGAATAGGAAATGACTTTGTAGAGTTCGAGGAATCATAGGTCCCATAATGCGCGTTTCATTCCTCGGCTTTTATTAGAGATTCCACGTGGAGAAGTGGATGCATTTTTTGCATCACGCAGGCCACTTTAATAGAAATCAAGAAACTCCAAACGAGATATATTTTCAACATTCTGCAAAATCATTAGCGGCCAACAAGCAACAGCCAAGAATAATTGTCTAATCAGCTCATTTCATTGGATTAGCAACGGATCAGGCAGTTAATTGCCATATTAATATGCAGTGAAAATATTCGAAAACAGACAAAATGAGGCAATTTATCTAAAGGTTGTCGGATAATTTGTTTATTCATTGCTTTCACTTCAACAGCGGCATAGTTCAGTGTGCACTGTCTAATTCTGAACTATTAAGATAGCCAACTGTTCGATCTATGCTTTTCAAAAACATTCAATAGATGTTCACTCTCCATTAAATTTGAGTTCTTCAGTTGATGGAATGCTATGCCTTCTCTGCTAATTTGAAGTTGTCGGTTTATATTGTTTATGTGAAGTTGATCTCCTTTTATCATCTTACGAATGTTGAATCATTTCTGTTTATTAAAAAAAAAAATACTTCTTCTTGAAACTATGCGCTTCAGATGTACCTTGACGATGCCATTGAAATCCCTCGCGAGTTTGTATCTGGAAACAAACATGTATGTGATTCTACCCATCAGTGTTATACCTAAATAGCAGAAGAATTATTTTACACATGAACTTCAGTGCTGCTTGGTAATTAAAGCGAGTATTGGCCTTTCTCATTTACACCTACGTCAGTCACTTATGCGTATTTTTTTGCAATATATTGAAGCGCTTCTCTTTGATAGGAAAAACGCTCAGAATGGAGTGTAAAAACTGTGAAGTTCTTGAACAATCTTAGAAATTATCCTGAGTGGGCATCACGCATTCAGTACGTCAGACTGAACGCTATGGTGTTTAAAAGTGTGCTGACTTCTATCCCGTCTTTACCGCTCATTTTCAGTTGAGAGGGCACTGTTGATTCGCATTACTTAGGCGTTCAGCTGGAACCAGCAGTTCATGTATGTTCGAATATTAATGCTTGCCCGAACATATGCTGATGACGACAAAGATATGAATTACAATGATCTCGCAATCCTAATCAGAGTATCCTTTTGCATTGAATCCCAAGACCGACTATCTGTTAACTTCGGCATAGTTTTAATAAATGAGTATCTTCTTCTGTTTAGCCGCTCCGAGGTGTCATTGATATTATTTATTGAAAATTAGCTAAACGTGTAAAAATACAGTTAATAATGCGGCATGAATATTACAACAGTCGTGGTGGCTTATGTTTCGGTGAGGTTTGCCATCTTCAGAGTCTAGATTGGTCAAACTGATTTTCAAATTCTTAAATCAAAGGCTTTCCACCCCAGCGGAAAACATAAGAAATAAATTTTTGGGTCGCATTGGAAAACTTCATTTCAAAAACACTCACCGCTCAGATGTCTTAGGTCTTTCAACTAATCATTGAAGACCTGCCACTTGGAGTCTGAGTACAAATTCCAAGTGGCACGTCTTCATATAATATATAATATCTTACATATTATAATTTGCATCTTATACATTAGTATATTATCTTACATATTATTAACATATTAGTATAATTACGCATTATATATACATTGCATATAATGTATATATATAATTTATGTAATATATATACATAAGGTATGCAATGAATATTATATACATATATATATATATATATATATATATATATATATATATTGTACGAGGACAATTCTGAAGGTGAAACACAATTCCATTTTTGCTTTTACGGCAATCTATAAAAAGCTTTTGTTCATGATTTATACTATCAAGTGAGCTTCAAACTTTGAACGGAAGGATATCCGCCGAGCGAGCAAAGAATCCCGAGTGTGAAACATAGTTTTACCTTTGCTGTTGCTATACTGCTGCATACTATAAAAGTTTTTCAAAAACCAGGTAGAGCGTCGTAATTATCGGAACATGAACTATCGAATGATTACTAAAGAACTAGGGGAAAAGCTTTCCCCACCGAATAAGGCTTGGCCCCGCAAGGTCTCTTACGCTTTCTTATCGATCACCTGGCATCGGATGCACTGTGCAACATCATTTTTGGCAAACTATTCATTATTTTCCAATCTTAAGCCGGTAATACAACTTTTAAGCATTATATGCAATGAAATATATCAAAAGAGACAGATATCTATCATTATATTCTTTGTACAAGCTCTTATGATTGAGAGAGTGCCAATATCACGGTAAATGCGTAGTAAAAGAGAGTTTTTCGTTCAAACATAAACGTTATATTTACACAAAAGCACGAGAGTGTAGAGGAAATAAAATATGGAAAAATTACAGAAAATCCTAGAGTTCTGCGAAATGGTGAAAAAACCTTAACTAAATGATAAAAATCGCTTACCAGCTGCAATTTGCACTGCGCGTTGCGACTGCAACTGGTGGATTTGAAAGGATTATTGCGTTGCATCAGTCAAAATGAGATTTAGTTTAATACTCGGCACACTTTTGGAATATATTACGTGGGAGTGGCGCTAATATCGACCACGCAGTTGATTGATCGCTTACATGTGAACTGCGATTTTTGTCATTAAACTTAGATTTTGCATTTCGCGTGTAGTCATGGCTTCTTAGGCTCACTCTCATTAGAGTTCATCTGGCAAAATAAAATAAAGTGAAAAGTCTAAGTATACAGAACGATAGCACAGAGCTTCCTCTACAATCCTCGTACGGAAAAGCTCGAGATTTCCATGAATTGAAGAACAAACTTTCAGGAAGTAGCACGAATAACGCCCCTTCGAGGGGGCGTTGAGATCGCTGCGCACGGCGCAGTTTGAGAGACCAGCGATATTTCGCGCCGAGAATGAACATTTTTTTGGCTGCAATAGCGCTCTCAGAGGGCCTCTCAGAACTTAAATATACCACTGCAATCGACGAGATTTAGATGACTCTAAAAGTGTAGGAAAAAGCTCTGCTCAGTAAAAAACACTCTAAGTGTGCAACGTGATATTACTTATACCGCTGCAGTGCAATGGAAGGGCATTTTTAGTTCAAAAATCCACCTTCAACCTTTTTGGATTCAAGCTATCGAATGACTAGCGGAACTCTGAAATAGCAAAAATGGTGCGAATGTCAATCTGACAATGTATTCTGAACCTTCTATGAGATCTGTTGTGGGCACTTATACAGTGCAAGGCAAGTGTTTCGGCCTTCCAGCCTAGTCCCTCACACGGTGGCTTTTCGCTCACTCAATACCTCGGGGATCTAGCCCTTCATAGAGCTATCGACGACGACCTTTTTACACTCGACGTAGGGTGAAACAATCACGGTGGCGCTCTTTCAAAGTGCCGAGTGTGACTAATGGTCGATTGCATGCCGTATTGGCTGTTGCGTGGGCATATGTCATTGCAACTGCCTATTTTGAATCATTGTTCATAAACAGTGTAATCTGACAATCACACTGGGCACTTTGATAGAACGCCACGGTGATTCTTTCACCGCAAGTCATGTGTGAAAAGTTCCTCGCCGATTCCTTCCTTAGAGAGGTAAATCCCCGAGAAGTTGACCGAACGAAAAGGCACTGCGCAACTGACGAGGATGTAATACCAAAACACATTTCTGAATTTATAAGTGTCCATAATGACGTCATGAAAGGCTCAAAATACATTAACAGATTATACTGGTCTTAAGCGAGGTTTTGAAATGGTCGGTTAGAATGTTTGTTGCATAAGACTGGATACTCCTCTGATTACATAGACCATCTCTTACGTGTACCTTAAACGCCCAATAAACATTGAAAAGAAAATGAAGAATTGGACAAAAGAAGGAGAGTAGCATAAGCGGCAGTCGGGCTTGTCAAAGGAGCTATTGGCTAGAAATCCCGCCTCAAACTCCGTGCTCACCTCTTCTAATCAATAGTCCTCCCAACGCTCCGTCGTGAAGCATAGACGTGAACTGATGTTGAACATTGTCAGAAATCTGCACACTGCTCACAAATCACTTGAACGACGTCTCGTCAAATTTAGTCGGCACTCACAAAGTTTAGCCGGGCTACTCTTCTCAGATCTTCGAAAAACTATTCCGTCTTCAAAATTATGTAAATCGTGCATTGATAGCGGACACAGATGAGCCGATCACATAATAAATGAACAGATAACAACAGACGAAAAGAGCAATCAAGTAAACTCCAACAATTGGAAGCGCTCTCATGGAATACCTTTCAAAGAATGGACACGTTTTTGTGACCAACGTCATCATCTGCATGCACCAATGACAAAGAGTAGATGATCACGGAATGGACCTCGTGCACGTCATCATGCTCGAAGCAGAACACCTCAATAGAGGACAAATGCTCGAGAGAGAATCGAATGGAAACTTTGCTGAGTCTCTGACTACCAGTGAAGATGAGTCTCCCAAGAAAATGCTTAAGCAGAGGAATTTCTGGGAGAAAGTTATTAGCAGTGTGTTTCAGTGCCTAGCCGGAATAAACATTAATAGAGGTCGTAATCATATATTTGAGGAATAGTTCTCTAGAACAGATGCGTACAAATATTGCTCAAACACTTCATTGAATGTATAGAATTTCTGCATAAAACATCTATTCAACCAACAAAAACGTGTACAATCAACATCCATCAACAAAAAGTTACACTAAAAAACCAGTAATCATGAACAGTTGATAATTTAGGTGAACGAGAGATGAACAGTTAAAGAGAATCAAAACAATAGCGAGAGATGAACAGTTAAACGAGAATCAAAACAGCAAAGTGCTCAAGTAATCAACAAGCTCTATGTCTTAGGGTTTACATATAGGCTAAATATAGAAGCATTAACTTAACATGTACTTGAGCATTGCTGGCAGTGTATCTTCTGCCATCCTTCTATAGCATTGGGAAAAAGTTTTCCTTGTTATAAGATGGGCGTATGAATAACGCAGCTGGGTGTGACGCGTCAGAGTGCTTTTTGATCAGTTGCTTGTTAACGATCACAGCGGCGTCTTCACCCTCCTGTTGAGGAAAACATAGAATGTACTGGAAACAAAATGGCCCGAATAGGATCACAAACACCATGAGAACCACGCCAAAATCTTGTTTTGACACCAAAATCATCAAAGGGCACATACTTGTTCCTATCTTGCTTCGCCACTTTCTTACCATGTTCGTGACCGGCCATTCCTCTGAGGACGATCTTAAAACCTGCATTTCATATAGGGGACAGCACATTTGGTTGTAGAGCAGAAAATCACTCTTGGAAATCACAACCTGTAAAGATAAATTGGAATAAAGGCTATTGAAAACTTACTCAGGTGCGCCACGTTAGGGACAATTTGAATTTTCGTTTCTGACTTGCCTTCCTGTCATTTCTTCGGCTTTGCCATAACTTGAATTAAAACACATTTCCTGGCAATAAATTCTTCTAAACAATATGCGATTCCGTGAAAAAGTAACCTTTCAACACAATGAATGGTGAGACCCTGTGCGGAAGCATGCAGTTCGCCAGCTAACCACGGCGTCAGTATTAGCAAGCGTCTCATAGTGTTCACCGAGTGATTCGTTTAGGTGAGGGTCATCATTTTGACCCAGCGAATCTGCGCTTCTTCCTCTGGAGGAAATCTTCTCCTGCTCGGTACTTATCTATAAATCATTTACTACAAATCATGAACTGGAAGAAACTATTTAGAAGAGAAATTACTCACATAGCCGGAGCAGAGTCAGGAGCGGGTGGCCGATTAGGTCTCGCAGATAATCGAACACGCCGCGCTCGCCGTGCGGCAGCGGCGTGTGCCGTGCGGCCATCGAAGCGGGAAGCAGCGTCGCACTAGTCGCTCTCGCAGCAGTTGGCGTGAACGATCTTACGACTGGAGCGCATAATCTTCACATCGTTGCGGTTTCGTAATGAATCCGGACCTCTCCCATGAATGAATGAAATTTTGTCTTCAACAAAGAATGGAATTTGAAGAAGTAACGGTACTCATCTGTTAGACGGCACGCCAAATGAATATTCGATCTCACTTGCTAAACAAGATTTTTTCCTGGGAGTGCTAATAATCATTCGAAAACTTAAATCTCTTGCTAGAGCTCCACATTGCTGGTTTTTTAGAGCATCCTTCCATAACGCTGTAAACTCAAATTAAAATTATATTTCACACATTTACACGCTCTTTTTCTTATCTCGCTTATAGTACAGTAGGATAAGTAGGATAAGTAGGATAAGCTCACAGTAGGATAAGTTTTCAAAGAACACGCTATTTCTCCTAATCTAAATCTGCATATAGTTCATCTTTACCAACTTCAGTATACATCGAGTGATTCGAGGTAACAGAAGCAACCTATCAGTTTCTCACTCTAGAGTTTTCGTGTTTTCCACAATTTTCTGCTCTTTCGAAGCATTTGTAGCGCGTTGTCGTATTCATCAAAAGTCTTCATGTAAAACTCTCATCACCTAATGTTGTTGTTCATTTGACATGTGAAACTCAATCGCTAAAGCCTATTGCTCAATTTTTGGCACAGCTATATCACGTCTCAGATCCACATCTTAGCGTACATATGGCAGCGTGAGATAATTTGATCGTCTGTTTCGGTGGGAACTGCAGATCGCCTCCGTAATATGTGATTTGAACTTCTTTCCACAACTCTCTATAAATGAGTTTTCGACCTGTAGGCTAAAGGTGGGATAATCAATCAATGGATAAAGGTTACGCGGAGTTGTGCGTTCATTCAACTGCTCATCAAAACAGTCGCCGATAGTCCTCTCATAAAATTCGCAGTAACGATCTTTGGAGACAAACTGTCAATTCCAGCGTGTTGAATTCAAGTTCACTTGGACCTATACATTGGCATAGATCTGAATAGGAAGTGACTTCGTAGAGGTCGAGGAATCATAGGTCCCATAATGCGCGTTTCATTCCTCGGCTTTTATCAAAGATTCCACGTGGAGAAGTGAATGCATTTTCTGCATCACGCAGGCCACTTCAATAGAAATCAAGAAACTCCAAACGAGATCTATTTTCGACATTCTGCAAAATCATCAGCGACCAACAAGCAACAGGAAAGAATAATTGTCAAATCAGCTCATTTCATTGCATTAGCAACGGATCAAGCACTTAATTGCCATATTAATATGCAGTGAAAATATTCGAAAACAGACAAAATGAGGCAATTTATCTAAAGGTTGTCGGATAATTTGTCTATTCATTGCTTTCACTTCAACAGCGGCATAGTTCAGAGTGCACTGTCCAATTCTGAACTATTAAGATAGCCAACTGTTCGATCTATGCTTTTCAGAACATATAATAGATGTTCACTCTCCATTAAATTTGAGTTCTTCAGTTGATGGAATGCTATGCCTTCTCTGCTAATTTGAAGTTGTCGGTTTATATTGATTATGTGAAGTTGATCTCCTTTTATCATCTTGCGAATGTTGAATCATTTCTGTTTATTAAAAAAATACTTGTTCTTGAAACTATGCGCTTCAGATGTATCTTGACGATGCCATTAATCCCTCGCGAGTTTGTATGTGGAAATAAACATGTATGTGATTCTACCCATCAGTGTTATACCTAAATAGCAGAAAAATTATTTTGCACATAAACTTCAGTGCTGCTTGGTATTTGAAGCAAGTATTGGCCTTTCTCATTTACACCTACGTTAGTCGCTTATGCGAATTTTTTTGCAATAGATTAAAGTGCTTCTCTTTGATAGGAAAAACGCTCAGACTGGAGTGTAAAAACTGTGCAGTTCTTGAACAATCTTCGAAATTATCCTGAGTGGACACCACGCATTCAGTACGTCAAATTGAACGCCATGGTGTCTAAAAGTGAGCTGACTACTATCCCGTCTTTACCGCTCATTTTCAGTTGAGAGGGCAGTGATGATTCGCATTACTTAGGCTTTCAGCTGGAACCAGCAGTTCATGTATGTTCAAATGTTAATGTTTGCCCGAACATATGCTGATGGCGACAAAAGATATGAATTACAATGATCTCGCAATCCTAATCAGAGTATCCTTTTGCATTAAATCCCGGGACCGACTATCTGTTAACTTCTGCATAGTTTGAATAAATGAATACCTTCTTCTGTTTAGCCACTCCGAGGTGCCATTGATATTATTTATTGAATATCAGCGAAGCGTATAAAAATACAGTTAATAATGCAGCATGAATATTACAACAGTCATGGTGGTTTACGTTTCGGTAAGGTTTGCTATTTTCAGATTCTAGATTGGTCAAACTGATTTTCAAATTCTTAAATCAAAGGCTTTCAACCCCAGCGGAAAACGTAAGAAATAAATTTTTGGATCGCATAGGAAGAACTTCATTTTAAAAAACGTTCACCGCTCAGATGTTCTAGGTCTTTCAACTTATCATTGAAGACCTGACACTTGGAGTCTGAGTACAAATTCCAAGTGGCACGTCTTCAATGATTAGTTGCAAGACCTATACCCATAGGCTGTGAGTGTTTTTAAAATGAAGTTTTTCCTATGCGACCCAAAAATTCATTTCTTAAGTTTTCTGCTGTTGTTTTGAAGCCCTTTGATCAAATAATTTGTCAATCAGTTTGACCTTTCAAGGCTCTGAAAATAGCGAACCTTGCCGAAACGTAAGCCACCACGACTGTTGTATTATTCATGCTGCATTGCTAACTGTATTTTGATACGCTTCGCTGATATTCAATAAATAATATCAATGACACCTCGGAGCGGCTAAACCGAAAAAGTATCCTTTTAATTTCTGTTTCTTTTCGTAATATGTTTGAATCCATAGCGTGTATTGATCTGCTGGAAACGAGTTTTTGATAGATAGCGAAAACACTAAACTCTCCAGAAAATAAGAAAAAAATAGATTCTGAGTGTTATTCTTTCGGCGCCATTCCTATATTTACGTCGTTCCCTCATGCAAGTAATTTTAGACAGCATTCGAACAGGCGGAGAACATTCCTCAAGAAAGAACACTTTTCCGCTTGCACTGCGAAAATGCTGTCTCGGGCGTGAGTTTGATGATAAAGTAATGCAGCTTCTACAGGTACCTCTCGTTTTATGTCACATCCTATGTTAAGGTGTTTATCAGATACAGTCACTTCATCACCACCTCTTCTAGTGAAGCAATCGAAAATTCTTTTGGAATTAAATCATAATGGATCGACAGGATATCTGACATAGGATTAGATTATCGTTTAGATATGACTGTCATCATCGGCTCTTCAGAATACGCGCATGGAGACCTCTGATCTGAGAGGCTTTTGTGTGATCGAAAAACACGGTAGCGTACTGAGAGCGCGGTTTACCACCACTTTTTCAATTCGTTCTGCAATTGACCGCAGGCGTACTTTGGAGCTGCGTTACTACGATGAACAAAAGCGAATGGCAAGCGCGTGACCGTCAGTTTTTCTTAAAACTTGCCTTTTCAAATCCTTCATATTACGCTCATAATTAGCGCGTGTGGCGCAGTGATTAGAAGTGAACTGCGGCGCACAACTGATCATGCGATGGCCGGTGGTTTGATCACGAGCATGAGGCGCACCAAGCCTTGCGTATTACCGAGGTTGGTGAATTTGCACCAGACATGTCTGGAAGGACAGCAACACTGACTCGATAGATCACTAAGCCATCGAGAGGCATTTCAACCCTAAGGGACGACGTGTACCACGTGGGGTGCACAAATGTTGCAAAGCCTTTCTCGGTGTATAAAAGCTTTTTCTCAGAAAAACAATCATTCAAAGGCTTAGATCTCTGCTGTTTCAAAGATCTGTTCGGTTTTAGAAAAGGACTTCTTATTATATTGCAGTAGCAAAAATCAGTTATGCTTCACACTCAATTTTCTTACTTTGCTCGGTTGGGGCTTCGATATTTCTCGCTACCAAAGTTTTATTAGAGTTAGTTAGATAGCCCAAATATCGAGAATTCTGATGATATAAATGGTTTTTGAAAGGTTACCATTTGGCCCTGTAAAAGCGAAAACAAGTTTACATTTCTGCCTGTAATGTTGCCCAACCGCTTTTACGTCAGGGGTGGTTTTTTGGTACTTGTGGATAAATTCTATAGCTCAAAGGTATCTTATCGTGATGCAAAAAAAAAGGAATTATCATGAATGAATCTTTTACAAAAGTTCCTTATAAAGAGTAATAACTTCTTTTAAAATCCTTCATTTTACAGCGATAATACCGCGTTCTTGCAAAAAAAATAAACAAACTTACAACTTCTATTGTGCATTTGTATAGCTCCGTGCTCGAATGTAGCTTGAGAGCACATCTTCCACAACCAAACATTTCTAATAGAGTCTACATGGAGGTAACTCCATTTTATAGTTCGAGTAAGTGTAGGAAGAACGCGCATTCATTATTGCGTATGATACGGTACTTCCTCTATCAGCACCCATATTAAAAAAGCGTATTTTTCCCCCTCTTCGAGACATTCTAGTAGTTATTTGATACCTTAAAGACTGAAAAATTGAAAAGGTGTGCTTTATTTTTTTGAAGATCTTGAATTACGGTGTAACAGTGAAGAGAAAATGTTATCTAACACTTATGCATTTTTCGATGAACAAAGCTTTTCCTCAAGAAGTTTCTTAATTTTTCGATAGCACACTATTTCTGATTATTCAAGAAATCTCTTTATTGCGCTACTATACTGAATTTAAGATTATCTTTCACGTCCAGAGCGTATACCTTCCACCGGTATGTGGATGAATCTTGCAACATTAACATCAAGCCGTGCTCAATAACCATTCGATAGCTTAAATCTCGAGAAATTCAGTAATGTGCTTACCGTTACCAGAGCGGCTATCGATTAACTTTGACATTGTTGAAATATTCCATTATTATCTTTGCTTCAGCCAACACGAAGATGTTAATGCACGTTTATTTCGTACAAAAATACAAAACAAAATAACACAAAATGAACGTGTATTAACAACCTCGTGTTTGCTGAAGCAAAGATAATCACGAAACGAGCTTGTCTTTTGAAAAAAGTCTCTTTGCGAGCTGTAACAAAAGGAACATAATTGTGTTTTGCACTTGAATATTTCTTTGCTAGACACGATTTTTCTCTCAAGTTTTCACACCCATTCGGTGGCGCATATCTTAGCGATTTAAATAAAATGCTTGATTTTTGAGAAAGACTTCTGAATAGTTGTTACAGCTAAAAGGATAATGGGTTTTACATTCGAGGTGCAAAGCACGCTACGTGTAAATTGCGCTCCACGATTGGCAAGACGTCAAGTTGGAAGTCAATGATTTTCTACCTGTAACAGCGCAATGAAACGTCTCCTCCAAAAATCAAGTTTATCACTGAGATCGTTGAAAATTGTACTATCAAATGGTTACTGAATATCTAAATGAAAGTTGATGTTCAGCAAAAGATGCCTAAATGCAAGAGAAAATTTTACTTTAATTTTGCATAATATTATAAAAAACCATTTGAAAAATGAGATAAATTCTTTAAATTCTCGATGTTCAAGCTATTGAAAACCTACTAAAACGTCATAAAGAAATGAAAGATACGTCTTCTTGAATATGGGTGTTGATAGGGAAAAAGTAGCGATTTCTGGAAACACACTAACTAATCTGCAAGGGAGTACCCTGCTTCTGCAGCGCCGATTTCACAAAACTCTGCCACCACGCGTCAAATTGGCCAATATCCTGAGTCGCCTTCAACAAATAAGTCTCTCTCAATCCTCCGAGAGAGACTAGCGAGAAACTCGTGGGTACCCAGCCTCTACGTTTAGAGTCTAGCAAGCAATACGTTGAGTATCAAAATGCTAGAAACAGCAATAAATATGAGCCTTATTCCCCTGACCTTGAAGGAGCCCCCAGTACCGCAGCGCTGGGTAGGATGAGTACGGAGAGGCTGCTAAAATCTCGGAGCCAAACTAGGCTGTCAAAACCGAAACGAGCCAAAGAGACGATTTGTACCTACAGAGCAATAACACGTGCTCACGAATTAGCCATAAAAGATCTATTGATTCAAGCAAGAGCGATAAGGTAAGGCACAACTGGCGTGACTGAGACGAGAAAATCGTCCTTTTGACGCTGTTTATGCCAACGAAGAAGATTCTTGGAACATGCAATAGCAGAGGTGTCGGCGGCGTTAGCGTCCTCGTCAACTCGAATTTGATCGTGAACATCGATTCATTTGAACAACTAATATCCCCTATCGGACGATTACGGCTAAAACGTGTGGTTCAATGCCGGCCTTGACCATCTTCGTTGCTTACGTGCCAACATCAAGCTATGACTAAGGCAAAGTCGAAGCGTTCTTTAAGGACCTCGAAAAATTCTTCAGAGAAGATAATACATTCTTCAAAGTCATTGTCGGAGATTTTGATGCAAAAATTGGACCTAGAAGAACTCTTAAGAACACCACATTGGGACCCACGGACTAGAATGGAATGAACAGGGTGAGAGGTTATCTGAGTTTATCATTGCGACCCAAACCATTCATGGTAACTCACAGTTCCAAAAGCCTTGCTCTCAACGATGAATGTGGGAGTCTCCGAATGGTGAGTACCATAACGAGATAGACCACATCTAATTGAATCGAAGGCTTTCCCTGAGCGATGTCGCAGTTCTTCCTATGTTCCACACGGGATCAGACCATGGCATCATTCGCACGACGTTCCGTTCTCCGATGAAAGGAGAGGAAGCCGCTAAATTCAGACAATGAAACCCCAGAATTGCCATAAACTAGGATGTATTCAAATCATTAGCCGTGTCTTGGGAAGATACCGCTGTCGACAAATCGACGAAGGATGCAGCTGCCTCGTTGAATATCTTAACGTTAGCGCTATGAAAGCCGAGAGTCCTAAAGTCACGAGGAAACGCTTGTCTCTACAGACACTTGAGCTGATACGTCAACGTGGAATCGCATGAGCTACAGGCATCCGAAACCTTACGTCCGAAATCGCGAAACGCTGCAGAGAAGCGATAAAAGAAGACCTCAAAGAGGGACGAGCAGCAGTTATGGCAGAAGCTGCAGAAGCTGGGAAGAGCATTCGCAAGCCAAGCGAGGCTTTGCCAATTATAAGAACAAGATGATTGCACTCCGATACCCTGACGGGACACTTACAGCTTCGAGAAGGGCTATGGAGAAAATCATCCACCAATACTTCTCGGATCTCTTCGCTAGCCATGTCCTCTTACCGTCATATAAATTGAAAGAGGATGAACAGGTCGTTCCACCGGACCTCCCATCCAAAATCCGACATACTACATCGTCGGTGAAGAATAGAACAACACTTGGTCCAGACAATAGTAGACCAGAACACCCGAAGAATCTGCCGCCAGTTCTCATCAACACCCTGGCTCGGCTCTTCACTCGCTACTTGTCAGAATGCAAGGTCCCTATTCAATGGAAAATCAGCAAGACCGTATTGTTGTTTGAAAAGGGAGACCTTCATGACATAGGGAATTATCGCCCAATCTGCTTGCTGCCCGTTGTCTACAAACTCTTTACTCGAGTCATCCTAAACAGGATTGACAAAACACTGGACGAAGGACAGTCATGCGAACAAGCAGGGTTCCGGAAAAGACTTAGTACCATGGACCACATCCACACGATTACAAGACTCATCGACGTCTCACGAGAGTACAAACAACCACTCTGTCTCACTTTCATCGATCTGAGGAAAGCCTTTGATGCAGTGGAAACAGAAGCGGTTATAGAGGCTCTGGATTACCAGGGCGTCCCTACTCGGTACATAATGATCCTTCGTGAGCTTTATAAAGATTTCACGACCAGAATATCTCAATTCTACAACAATATCACCATTGACGTAAGAAGAGGGGTTCGACAAGGCGATACAATTTTGCCAAAACTATTCACTGCCACCTTACAAAACGTCATGCGAACATTAGAATGGGACGAAATGGGAGTAAAAATACACGGTCAACAATTAAACCATCTTCGCTTTGCTGACGATATCGTTCTCATAACACCAAACATCAGCCAAGCGAAACGAATGTTGACCGATTTCGATAACGCCTGTGGAAAGATTGGTCTTCAACTGAATCTAACGAAAACAATGTTCATGAGGAGCGGATGGATTTCTAATGCCCCATACACGCTCAACGGAACGACAATCGAATGCTTCAGTTACATCTATCTAGGTCGTGAAATCAACATGATGAACGACCTAGCCCTGGAGTCGAGCAGGAGGAAACGAGCGGCTTGGGGAACGTTTAAGAGCATCGAAGATGTAGTGAAGAGGACAAAGAACATTCGACTCCGTGCCCACCTTTTCGACTCGACAATTATCCCTGCCCTAACGTATGCAGCAGAAACCTGGTCGCTACGTAAGCCGGACGAAAAATCACTTGGCGTTATCAAACGCGCAGTCGAAGGTCGATGCTAGAAGTATCCCGTATCTCGCAAATGAGAGAAAGGATATGAAGTTCCGACCTACGTCAACGATCGAAAATCAGAGACGCCGTTCTACACGCCAGGATATCGAAAATAGGTGGGCCGGACACGTGATGCGCTTCAACGACAACCGATGGACGAGAGCCGTTACCGACTGGATTCCTCGGGACTTCAAGCGTTCTAAAGGAAGACCACTGACCCGTTGGTCCGATTTCTTCACGAAAGCGATAGAAGAAAGATATGATGCTCAGTGAATCCCTAGAGCGAGGAGGACCCACTGGGCCACTCTTGCACGCGATAGGGAAAAATGGAAGAGTTGCTGGTACCCGCTCGAGTCACTCGACGATCAACCTGACAACAGGTGATACAGGTGAATCGAATTGCGGATTATTGAGAGGGCAGCTTTTTTTTGGGCTAGTTGGGAATTAGTGTCTCTTATATTTAATGATTATTGATTCATCTCGATAAGTTTATGTTTAAATTTGTGCGCAAAAGCAAAACCACCTTTCGGTTCGGCGCTTTCTTCTATGTACTATAACAGTTCTTATGGTAGTCGAAAGGGATCTTCTGCTTATTAAATCTCACAATAAAAAATTCCGTTTACAACTGTGAAGTGATTTCTTACATGCATGTAGGAGTTATTTGAGCACCAATAGCACCTGAGCATGTAGAGGAAATCGTAAGTTATGCAGTCGATGAGACTCACCAGAAATTTTCCATGTGGTGGAAAAAGATCTCTTCAACGAACACTTTATCCACTTTGAGGGCACGCTGTCGTGAAACAGAGACTTACTGTACGTTTATTTCTTTTCACCCTAATTTCATACAACGAGTACTTTCTGCTACGAAGTCCGGAGAAATTTTTTGTTTCGCTCTCATCCTGTATATGCATTAGGATTATTTTCTCTACACAGCCGTACTTTCGCCAAGCAAATAACTCTTGTGTGTCAAGGAAAAACGCTACTTGACATTTATGAACAAAACTTGTAGTGTAACTGTGAGAATTAAACCATTTCCAGAAGGAAAGTTGAAGCTGTTTTGTCGGCCCGTAGAAGCGCAGTCACCATCGTTTTGTGATTGGCAGATCATCGATGAACTTTGGAAAAGCTCTTTTATCATTGGTAGCTCTGATCATAACTGCTCTTCTTTCTTGATAATCTTCTTTTATAGCTTTTCTGCAGCGTATGCAAATTTGCTCGACTTTTTGGTGGCTTTCAGTGCGCACAATTGCGTATTTGTGTGTCAATCGAGTGTTCTTGAAAATAAGCGACTCTTGGTGACTTTCGCATTCCCAGCTATCGTAGCGCTAGCGTGAAGATGCTTGATAAGCCCATTGTATTCTTCGCTGATAATTTTAATAACAGCATCCTCCCAAAAGCAGACTAATTATTAAAATAATACTGGGTTGTGGTAGTTTTCAAAAGTTATTTCTTGGCGGCTGTTTTATTTTCAACGAAAGACGTACGCGTACTGCGCAATGTAGCTCATGACGTAATCCTGTGTAGAATTTTGGAATAACAGCAACTTCGGTTAGGAAAGGCTTTCGATTTACTATCATGTGGTCTATTTCGTTATGGCACTCTCCAGCTGAAGGCTACAGTGTCCACCGTTTAAAAGGAGGCTTCTGTAATTCAGTAAATCATAACTTTCGTGTCGAGTGTTTTCTAAGAACACAGCTCAAAATTCAATATGCCTTGCAATCATTTCTGAGCCACGCATGTCAGTGGTCTGTTAGAGGAGGACTGTCTTATAGAGCCCGATACACGTGTTTCGATCTTGCCATCTCGTCAATCAGGCAGTTACCCTTTCTCGTCTTTTGCTAATCTCTGTGGGTGCTCCAGTCCCCACACTAAGAGTTCGCGACGACGAACGTTTTACACTCTATGTTCAGTGAAGAACTCACTAAACACAGAGTGTTGCACACTCGATTGCTCGTGGCTAGTATATTCAATCTATCATAACTTTCGTTTCCAGTGTAAAACGTTCCTCATCGCCAACTCTTAGTGTGGGGACTGAGCACCCACAGAGATTAGCAAAAGACGAGAAAGGGTCACTGCCCGACTGACGAGATCGCAAGATCGAAACACGTGTAGCGGGCTCTATAAGTCGGCCCTCCTTTAACAGACCACAGACATGCGTGGCTGAAAAATGATTGCAAGGCTTCTGTAATTGTTACCGTCGACAGCTTTCGCTGTAATGATAAATTCATGAAACGTCCCGCCGCGCATCTTTTACTCTGATCCACCGGTCTGAATGTGGCGTTCTTCGAGCGTCATTTCACGTCAAATTTTTGCACCAGATGTCTCCGCTGTCATAGACAGCGTGAAAAGAATGATGTTTTCTCATCTCAGCCAGGCTAATGAGTCTCACCTTATCATTCCTGCTTTCATTATTCAGTTCCTCTATAGGGGATTCGTATGTAGGTAGTAAGCGCATTGTGTGAAGGTCCTTACCATAGTACGCTAAGATTTAGACAGCCTGATAAATAATGGAATTTTAGCATCTTCTCCGTACTCGTCCGTCCCAGCAATGCCGCATCGGCTGCTCATCAGTGGATAGAATAGTGAGACCAGAATTTCGTGCTGTGTTCACCTTTTTATATCCAGCGCATGGCCTTTCGAAAAGAGATGAGTTTGTTTACGGGCGGCAATTTCTAACCACCCTCCAAGTGTAACTGTCAGTCATTTGCTGCGACGTTTCGATTGTTTAGACTGAAGGAAGGCAGATGAGGAGCGAATTGACGCAGCAAAGACAGGAGGTTCCTCTTTTTTCAGCTGCATGTCGTGATAGTACGTGACCACTTTTGCTTAATATCTGATGCCCTATAGGTCACGCATAGAAGTGCAACGTGGCCATGCGACTGCAGACCAGAGTACAGTCTATGAGGGAGACCTGTGGACTGGTAGACGCGATAAGTAATAAGGGAGCCATGTGGAAACAATTTGAGGAGAATAGTGGATGCTGACAACACTGGCGAATTTTTTGCAATTATCGATATTGTATGCTGAGGAACAAGTGAGATATTTAACTAAAATATTGCTTGTTTAGGGGAAATGTAGGGCATTTTTTCAACACAAGATGAACATAAATGACTCTGCAAATAAGCATTGTTCACAACCGCTCGCAATCAGAAAGTTTTTTCCGAGGAAGTCAGGAAGAAAAAGGTAAAAAAGAAGAAATTCTGACATAAGTCATTATCTATACTGATTCCCACATATTTTATCGTAATCGGCCCCCAGAACATGGTTGCAAGTAAATTGGTATTGAATAGTCATTAGTAATTGTTTCTCACTTACACCTTATCTTATCATAAGTATCCAACTCTTTTCCTAAGGAATAACGCAGAACGATTTTGATGAAATGGTATTCTCTTGTCAAAGTCCTCTCTTCACGTTACTTGCGGTATGGAACGCAGATGGAAACATCTGATCGCAAAGTTGCTAGGTATTTTATCAAGAAATTTTATGTAATGCTTTTGCACACTTTTCGCTTCCAGAACTTCTGATTCCGCTTCTCCTTCAGCTGAGCTTAGTCCTACCTTCTAGCAGATAAGAAATGAGGAATAATAGTAATTTGTAATGTCGCGAAGGTTCCACAAATTTCGTAAGTGTTCAGGTGTGACTCATGTCACCATAGTTTGGTCAACATCGTATTGAAGTTTTTTCGTGTTTGGAGCAAACTGACACTCTTCTTTCACTCTGTCAAAATAGATGTGAGAATCAGCTTGTTACAGGTGACCGAGAATACGACTGAGAAAACTACTAGCATTACAATCACTAAGTCGGAAAAAGCATTCGATCAAACACACGTGTTGAATGCGACCGGCTTACATTATATCACACATGCACCGCATATTAATTATATCACATAGTGTAACATAGGAAGGTTATACAGTTCTCTTCACCTATACTAGCTACATTAGCAATCACTAGGAGAGTCGGACGTTCATCACTTTTTTCCAAACATTTCTTCTCGTTTCCTTCTTCTATTCTCATCGTAAAATTCTTTCAATGCCGTAAACACCTCTCTTAAATGGAGTTATATCATAGCCTCCAATTTTCGCGATTCAAGTTTTGTCAACGTACATTTTACAATTCTTACTACCTTCACACTCTTCACTCTAACGACAACTATTTCCCTAAAGACTCTATACTTATTTCAAAGAATGAAGTACTTATTTCAGCGTTCTTTGATGATCTCCAAATAGACGATGGCGCCAAACATGTTTTGAAGGCTATCATTGGCAAGGAATCGATTTGACGACGATGCTGTTGCTACTATGAGCCCTCAGGTATGGAACACTGTCGCAGTTTTCTTCTTATTCGTGATTTTTCTCTCAGTTCTCAAAATAGGCTAAGCTTCAAAGTGCTCATTACTTCCATTGATGAAATTTCGCATGTAATTCACCTTAATCCTGTATATAACATCAATGACCAGCGAGTGATTCGAGCAGACTGCAGTAACATTAACACTTCTCCCTCTAGTGTTTTGAAGGTTTCCATGAAATCCTCTTTTTTCGAATGATTCAAACAGTGTTACAGCATAATCTGGCAATGTATGTAAGCCCTTTATGAGCACTGTTATTGGCCGTAAATATAGTGCAATTAAAACAGTTGCACTTTAGATGTGCTCATAACAGAGAATACATTCTCAAAATATATTATTCTTGATCGCGGTCTCACAATAGTCAACTTCACTGATATTATACTATACCTCAAAATTTTTTATGTAAAAGTATCATTATCTAGTTGTTAGTAGATGTTTGCCTGACATGTGAAACCCAAACGGTCATGTCTTTTGCCTATCCTTTGGCACGGGTAAGTCGTGTCTCAGGCCTTCAGCTCAAAGCACATGACATCGTGTGAACATCTGGTTGTCTAATTTGGTGGAAACTTCGGATAATTCTCGTTCACCTTCATAAAGTTTTCGAGCTGTACTCAAGGAGAAAATCCAAATTGTGAAAAAGGTAGACGCGAAGTTTACTGCTGTTTGACTTGCTTCAGAACAGCTACGTCGATTGTGCTATGATAGACACCATAAAATTTGGTTTATGAGCTTCCACTGTCAAATTAACCACACTTGGGGCAAAATTTTTTCACCTTTGTATAGTCTGTAAGGTAAGGGTTGTCAGAAAGGTTTGGGAGTTTAAAGTCCCATAATGCATGCTTCATAATTTGTTTCTTAGAAATTTCAGCGTTTGCAATGTAAATCTACTTCTTGCTATCACACCAATCAGTCGCTACCAGTAGGAGCCACTGAGCACCAAACGTGTAATGCAAAGCGACTTTACAAAATTGTCTTCGGATAACAACCAGGAGGGAAGGGATAAAACCAGTGAAGCAGGCAATAAAGTGCTTGATTAGTATGAGATAGAAATTGGTCAAAAATAATCAAAGTTTTTGAGATTGGTAAAATCGTAAACTGCGGTCGCACAGCCTTTGTGTATATAGCGACACAAAGTTCAGTCAGTGTACGCAGTCCACTTTCAAACACAAAGAAAAACTAAATATGCTGGCTCACGAGTTTTCGAAATTATTCAAAAGATAATGGCATTCCGCTAGATCTAAATTCTCTAGATGACCGAAAGTCGTGCATTATCTGCCAGTCTTTGACCATCAGAGCGTAGTGACGTTGATGAGGTGGAGCTGATCTTCTTGTCTATTCATAAACATTGATTCACCTTCTACTTATCTGGAAGCACCTTCCTCGGAGCCATGTGCTTCAGGTGGATATTGGGGATCCCGTAGAGATCTCACGCAGCTTCGTTCCCGATGCCTTATCAATAAATGAAGAGACGAAGCTTGAAGCTCAACTCTCATGTACAGGCTAACATGCACGTGTTTTCATTCACCGATCACTATACTCACATTGTAGTACGATTTTCCTTAACAATGGATTTGATAGTTGGACCCTATATTGAATCGCCATTTTTATCTTCTCCTATGTGAGATTTTAATCACCATGGCTTAACATGCTTGTATTTGAAAGGAAAAGGCAAGGAAGAGGGTGAAAAAGCACGAGAATTCTTTAGCAACCTCAAGAATTATCACCTTCTCCTGAATCCTGAATGGGCACGATTCATTCCATACGTGAAGCTGAACGCTACTGTGCCTAAAAGTGAGTTGACTTATAACCCATCTCTACTGTTCCTCTTAGACGAAGAGGGCGATATTCGAGCCATACTTTTTTAGTCATTCAGATGGAAATAGCTCTTCAAGTGCTTGCAAATGTAAATGTTCTCTCAGAACATATGCTGATGATGCCAAAAGATAAGGACAAGAATGATCTAGCAATGCAAGTCCAGGTACCGCTTTGATTTTTTTTCTTGTTGTAGTATGTTTGAATCCAAAAAAGTACTGATCTTCTGGAAACGGTTTATTTGATAGGGAACATGCGAAAGAAAACGGTAAAATACGATTTCCCTATTTCGATCAAATAACAAGTGGATAGAATAGTTCTTAGAAAGGCTTAAATCGTCGAGATCACGAGTTAGTGATGCTCGATGGCCTGTATGAGCAAGAAGAGCACGAAGATTAAGCAACTGTCGTTTGATACTACTTAAGTTTACTGCTATAATGGAGAGGATCGCCGCAAGTATTTCTTCGATGTCTACCATGAGTCATACGTCTACTCTTGACTGTTTATAGATCTCGCCGAAAACAATGATGGTAACAGGATGACATGTTTGAGCCTGTTGTGAGGTCTGTTACGACACTTATGCAGTAAAAAGGAGCCTGCTTCGCTCCTCCAGATTCCTCAGTGCACAGTGTCCTATGGTTGGGCAGGTCTATTGGAGATATACTCCTACATATAAAAGAATCGGCGTCGTATGTTAGATCACGGTGAGTCAGATGAAAAATTACCCGACATTGCAGCGACCACATCTCAAAGGATATCTCCAATGGATCAGCCGAGGCAAAGGGCAATGTGCTACTGAGGAGCCTTAAAGGGGAGACAGGCACTTTTGTAGCAGTATATAAGTTTCGTAACAAACCTCTTAACAGGTTCAAATATGTTATCATCTTATCGAATTATTTACTAAAAAAAATCCTTACAAACACAGCGCAGGACTAAACGCTCTCACAAAAGGCTCTCGGTGGGATATTTGAGTATTATTCTACCAAAACCTATTCAGATAGTGATTATTGCCAAGGTCTCAGAAAGCATTCGAACCAGCGGACGACATTCTTTAGGAAAGGACACTTTTCCGCTTATATTGCAAGAATGCTGTCTCATGCATGAAATCAATGTTAAAGTAATGCAACTTCTGTACTCGTCTTTCGTGCTCGTATCTCACTTTATGTTGAGAGTTTGTTGGATCTAGCAACTTCATCACGAGCTCTTCAAATTGATAATTCGAAAATCGTAAGAGAAATAAAGTATAACGGATCGGTGAGAATTAATTGTTGCATCGGAATTTCGCTTGAATATGATTGTCATATCAAGGGTTCTTCAAATTGTGCGCATAGAGACCTTTGACCTGAAGGCGTTTTGTCAAGTTGAAGAGCACGGGAGAGCACTATGAGTGCGGTTTTTCACGACAATTTCAATTAGTTCTAAGAGCGAACACAGGCACACCCTCGATATACGTTACTACGACGAACGAAATTCGAATGGTGAACGCGCAGCGGTGAATCTTTCATACAACTTACTCTTTTATTTTTTTATAAATTGTGCCCTTTGATTTGTTTTGCATCACCTTCGCAGTTACCATAATACACTTAATGAATTTTGATATAGATATTTTCAATTTACGTGTTTCACAACGTAATTCTTCGCTTTAGCTTCTAGCGGATGTATAAATTTGTTGAGTTAAGCGTTTTCTTTTCCTTAAAGAAGTGATCAAGAAATAGATAACTAGAAGTGCGTTTAGAACGAAACTTGCCAACCAGCAGTGCAACTTTCATTACGAAATGCTGATTAAACGTAGAATCATATTTGAATGCGCAGTACAAATTTTGCTATCGCAAACATCAGTTTTAACGTGGGTAAATTATCCTGTCGTGCAAACCAAATTTCGCCTTTTCTTCCGTTTAAGGAAGCTACGCGTCATTACCAATAGAAGTGCGACTACCTATTGTATATGAAAGCCGCAGTGCGTTTTATGAGGAATCCGTTCTAATGATTTTCAATAAAAGAATTTCGATGAAGCCTTCATCATGAACTCCTTTTATCAATTTCAGCTGCGGTCCGGTGACAAAGTACTGATTACTGAGCAAGTTCGTATTTGGCAAAATTTTCAACTTTTTACTCAAAATCCGTCGCCGTTCAAATTACTAAAATGTCGCTCTCCTTTTGCCCTCCTTCCCTCTTCTCTTCATGTCTCTTATATCACTTCATTTGATTTGCATTCTCGAACACATATGCTCTGATGCTTTCAAGCATCTCCATCAACCGGTAAACGAGAAAACTTGCTAACTTCTCATAGGTTTGAAGCTGTCAAAGGACGTCAATGAATGGCCTATAAATCTCTCATAATAATCACTGTCTCTATTCATCTACTTGTTCGGAAAAGTCTGCATGGCACAGTAATACGATTGTATTTTCGCTAACCTTCCCGTGCTATCGCCTCTTCGTAACTGCAATGACGTCAGTTGGCACTGCATTACAGTTGTTCTTCCTCTGACATTGCTCTTGAGAGTTATCCCATCAAATTGAATCCATTAGAGTACTGGGGGTTAGTATCATGGAGCGAACAAAATAGAATGAACTGATTTCAACCTAACTGTTCTTCAGGATACATGGCGGTTTTCTTCTATCTTCAGCAGATGATTTGTCTCCATGGCATCCTTCTTCTAGAGTTCGCATTATGCTAATGCCATAAAACTCCTACTTCTAAGATTTTTCTATCAAACACCTTCTCAGAGAGAAAATGCAGCAGCTTCGCGTTGCATGTGTTTTCTGTGCGTTGTTGTTCTCACTTAGTATTTACATTTGGCTCACAAAGCCAAAAACTGTCATGGCGTGACATTTGGAGATGGTAGCAGAGAGTTTTCGTCTGAAGTCGATAACGTAAGTCTCTTTACTTTTCAATCACTATAGTGCTAACGACAATTGCGGTATTGTCATATTTAGGAAAAAATGACATCTTGATTCCTAATGTGTCCACCTGTATACGATTTAGTCGAGTTTACTTCTCAACAATCGCCGCACCGCTGACACTGTTCCCATAGAATGCGGGATTTGGGTGACGCCATCGATTAGTAAGCCCAAGATAAGACAAAAAGTTCTAGTGTTTGTACATTCTATGAGATTACAATGAAGATTCCTTGCTTTCAGGCTAATTAGCGAATACATAATGCGTCTAAAACTCTGTCACTATAGTCGAATAGTCGAATTAGTTTACGGCTAAACTTCTTGTATAATATGATACTTACATAATAAATAATCTATAACAATTTCCAAATTCCGTCTTTTTTGTGGAAATAGTCCAGCAGTGGAGTGTAATGAGTCTGAGTGAATTGCATGAAGTGTGACAAAATTATGCCGAAAGGCTGAGGTGAATAAGACATAAGCTGGGTCTGAAAGAGCTGTTTTAGAATATACCACACTAGTAAAATATTTGAGAAGTAATTCAGAAAAATTGAATGACTCCTTCGTTGATCTTCATCATGATAATCTCTTTTCATTATTCGGTATTCGACTGAATTTTCAGAGGTAGATCGTGAAGTCGCAACACTTTTTTCTCATTGATGGAATAGCGTACTCCTTCCAAGCTGAAAATACATCTGAAAGAACACACTGGCTGCTACCGTAGGTAGATATAAGTTTGTGAATTAGTGAAAAGTTTGTCATGCTTTGAAAATACCGAGTTTGTCCTCACCTAGAAAAAGGGAAGGACGCAGGTTAACGGTGGCAAGATAACAGAAAATGGCCAACTTCGTGCTAATCTGATCAGCACCTTCGACAGTAAAACCACCTTAGTAGCTTTGCGTGACGATATCATTTCATACACCAAACATCAGCCAAGCGAAACGAATGTTGACCGATTTCGATAACGCCTGTGGAAAGATCGGTCTTCAACTAAATCTAACGAAAACAATGTTCATAGAGGAGCGGATGGATTTCTAATGCCCCATTCACGCTCAACGAACGACAATCTCCGAATGCTCAGTTACGTCTATCTAGCCGGGAAACACTAGATGAACGACCTAGTTCCGAGTTGAGCAGGAGGAAACGTGCCGCTTGGAGAACGTTTAAGAGCACCGAAAATGTAGTGAAGAGGACAAAGAACATCCAACTCCGTGCCCACCTTTTCGACTCGACAATTTCTCTCCCTAACGTATGCAGCAGAAACTGGTCGCTACGTAAGAAGGGTGAAAGATCACTTGGCGTTATCGAACGCGCAGTCGAAAGGTCGATGCTAGGAGTATCCCGTATCTCGCAAATGAGAGAAAGGATCCGAATTCCGACCTACGTCAACGATCGAAAATCAGAGACGCCGTCCTACACGCCAGGATATCAAAAAATAGGTGGGCCGGACACGTGATGCGCTTTGACGACAACCGATGGACGAGAGCCGTTACCCACTGGATTCCTCGGGATATTGAGCGCTCTACAGGAAGACCACTGACCAGCTGGTCCGATTTCTTCACGAAAGCGATAGAAGAAAGATATGATGCTCAGCGAATATCTAGATTGAGGGAGATCCACTGGGCTACTCTTGCACGCGTTAGGGAAAAATGGAAGAGGTTGCTGGTACCCACTCGAGTCACTAATTCCATTTTTGCTTTTACGGCAATCTACAGAAAGCTTTTTGTTCATGATTTATACTATCAAATGAGCTTCAAACTTTGAACGGAAAGATATCCGCCGAGCGAGCAAAGAATCCCGAGTGTGAAACATAGTTTTACCTTTGCTGTTGCTAAACTACTGCATACTATAAAAGTTTTTCAAAAGCCAGGTAGAGCGTCGCAGTTATCGGAACATGAACTATCGAATGATTACTAAAGAACTAGGGGAAAAGCTTTCTCCACAGAATAAGGCTTGGCCCCGCAAGGTCTCTTACGCTTTCTTATCGATCACCTGGCATCGCATGCACTGTGCAACATCATTTTTGGCAAACTATTCATTATTTTCCAATCTGAAGCCGGTAATACAACTTTAAAGCATTATGTGCAATGAAGTATATCAAAAGTGATAGATTTCTACCATTATATTCTTTGTACAAGCTCTTATGATTGAGAGAGTGCCAATATCACGGTAAATGCGTAGTAAAAGAGAGTTTTTCGTTCAAACATAAGCGTTATATTTACACAAAAGCACATGAGAGTGTAGAGGAAATGAAATATGGAGAAATTACAGGAAGTCCTAAAGTTTTGCGAAATGGTGAAAAACCTTAACTAAATGATAAAAATCGCTCACCGGCTGCAATTTGCATTGCGCGTTGCGACTGCAACTGGTGGATTTGAAAGGGTTATTGCGCTGCACCAGTCGAAATGAGAATTAGCTTAATACTCAGCACACTTTTGGAATATAGGGTGTGGGAGTGGCGCTAATATCGACCACGCAGTTGATTAATCGCTCACATGTGAACTGCGACTTTTGTCATTAAACTTAAATTTTGCATTTCGAGTGTACGCATTGCTTCTTAGGCTCAGGCTCACTAGATTTCATTTGGCAAAATGAAATGAAAATGAAAAGTCTAAGTATACAGAACCATAGCACAAAGCTTCCTCTACAGTCCTCGTACGGAAAAGCTGTAGATTTCCATGAAAAGAAGAACAAACTTTCAGAAAGTAGCACAAATAACGCCCCTTCGAGGGGGCGTTGAGATCGCTGCGCACGGCGCAGTTTGAGAGACCAGAGATATTTCGCGCCGAAAATGAACTTTTTTTGGCTACAATAGCGCTCTCAGAGGGCCTCTCAGAACTTAAATATACCACTGCAATCGACGAGATTTAGATGACTCTAAAAGTGTAGGAAAAGGCTCTGCTTAGTAAAAAACACTCTAAGTGCGTAACTTGATATTATTTATACCGCTGAAGTGCAATGGAAAGGCATTTTCAGAAAAAAGATCCACCTTCAATCTTTTTGGATTCAAGCTATCGAATGACTAGCGGAACTCTGAACTAGCAAAAATGGTGCGAATGTCAACCTGACAATGTACTCTGAGCCTTCCATGAGATCTGTTGTGGGCACTTTTACAGTGCAAGGCAAGTGTATCGACCTTCCAGCCTAGTCACTCACACGGTGGCTTTTCGCTCACTCAATACCTCGGGGATCTAGCCCTTCATAGAGCTATCGACGACGACCTTTTTACACCCGACGTAGGGTGAAACAATCACGGTGGCGCTCTTTCAAAGTGCCGAGTGTGACTAATGGTCGATTGCATGCCGTATTGGCTGTTGCGTGGGCATATGTCATCGCAACTGCCTATTTTGAATCATTGTTCATAAACAGTGTAATCTGACAATCACACTGGGCACTTTGATAGAATGCCACGGTGATTCTTTCACCGCAAGTCATGTGTGAAAAGTTCCTCGCCGATTCCTTCCTAAGAGAGGTAAATCCCCGAGAAGTTGACCGAACGAAAAGGCACTGCGCAACTGACGAGGATGTAATACCAAAACACATTTCTGAATTTATAAGTGTCCATAACGACGTCATGAAAGGCTCAAAATACATTAACAGATTATACTGGTCTTAAGCGAGGTTTTGAAATGGTCGGTTAGAATGCTTGTTGCATGAAACTGGATACTCCTCTGATTACAGAGACCATCTCTTACGTGTATCTAAAACGCCCAATAAACATTGAAAAGAAAATGAGTGAAGAATTGGACAAAAGAAGGAGAGTAGCATGAGCCGCATTCGGGCTTTTCAAAGGAGCCATTGACTAAATATCCCGCCTCAAACTCCGTGCTCACCTCTTCTGATCAACAGTCCTCCCAACCAACGCTCCATCATGAAGCAAAGACGTGGACTGATGTTGAGCATTGTCAAAAAAATTTGCACACCGCTCACAAATCACTTGAACGACGTCTCCTCAAATTTAGTCGGCACTCACAAAGTTTAGCCGGGCTACTCTTCTCAGATCTTCGAAAAACTATTCCGTCTTCAAAATTATGTAAATCGTGCATTGATAGCGAACACAGATGAGCCGATCACATAATAAATGAACAGATAACGACAGACGAAAAAAGCAGTCAAGTAAACTCTAACATATTGGAAGCGCTCTCTTGGAATACCTTTCAAAAAATTGACATGTTTTACTGACCAACGTCATCATCTGCTTGCGCCAATGACAACGAGTAGATAATCACGGAATGGGCCTCGTGCACTTCATCATGCTCGAAGCAGACCACCTCTGTAGAGGACAAATGCTCGAGAGAGAATCGAGTGGAAACTTTGTTGAGTCTCTGACTACCAGTGAAGATGAGCCGCCCAAGAAAATGCATAAGCAGTGGAATTTCTGGAAGAAAGTTATTAGCAGGCTGGTTCAGTATATAATCGGAATAAATCTTAATAGAAGTCGTAATCATATATTTGAGGAATAGTTCTCTAGAACAGATGCGTAATCCTAAACTAAATATAGCTCAAACATTCACTGAATGTGCAGAAATTCTGCATAAAACATTTATTCAACCACCAAAAATGTGTACAATCAGTATCGATCAACAAAAACTTACACTAAAAAACCAGTAATCATGAACATTTGATAATTTAGGTGAACGAGAGATGAACAGTTAAACGAGAATCAAAACAAGCAAAGTGTTTAAGCAATAAACAAGCTCTATGTCTTAGGGTTTACATATAGGCTGAATATAGAAGCATTAACTTAACATGTACTTGAGCATTGCTGGCAGTGTATCTTTTGCCATCCTCCTATAGCATTCAGAAAAAGTTTTCTTGTTATAAGGTGGGCGTATGAATAACGCAGCTGGGTGTGACGGGTCAGAGTGCTTTTTGATCAGTTGCTTTTTAACGGTTACAGCGGCGTCTTCACCCTCCTGTTGAGTAAAACATAGAATGCACCGGAAACAAAATGGCCCGAAAAGGATCAAAAACACTATCAGAACCACGCCATAACCTTGTTTTGACACCAAAATCATCAAAGGGTACATACTTATTCCTATCTTGCTTCTCCACTTTCTTACCATGTTCGTGACCGTCCATTCCTCTGAGGACGATCTTAAAATCTGCATTTCATGTAGGAGGCAGCAAATTTGGTTGGAGAGCAAAAAATCACTCTTGGAAATCACATACTATGAAGATGAATGGGAATAAAGGTTATTGAAAACTTACTCAGGTTCGCCACGTTAAGGACAAACTAAATGTTCGTTTCTGACTTGCCTTCCTGTCATTTCTTCAGCTTTGTTATACCTTGAACCTAAAACACTTTTCCTGACAATAAATTCTTCCAAACAATATGCGATTCCGTGAAAAAGTAACCTTTCAGCAGAATGAAAGGTGGGATCCTGTGCAGAAGCAGGCAGTTCGCCAGCTAGCCACGGCGTCAGTATTAGCAGGCGTCTCATAGTGTGCACCGAGTGATTCGTTTAGGTGTTGGTCATCATTTTGACCTAGCGAACCTGCTTTTCTTCTTCTGCAGAAAAGCTCCTCTTCCTTGACCTATTCACATATGAATAAATCATGTACTACAAATGATGAACTGAAATAAACTGTTTAGAAGAGAAATTACTCACATGGCCGATTCGGTAGCGTAGGTGATTGCTCGCTATCCTCCACCTGAAGACAAAAAACAATAAGTATGTTGAAAATGAAAAGAAGGCTTCCTTGAAAAAGGTGTACAAAAGAGCAGGAAGCGGCACGAGAATAATTCTAGTCGGTGGCAGAGGAGCTGAAGCTTGCCACATTATCTACTACTGTGCCACCTCCTCATAGTGTTTATATCGCATAAACTTAGGAGATCCACTGCGTTTGTACAAGTGTAAAGTTCTAGTCAATTTGAGACTTATATCGGCGGATGTGATCTTCCTTGCTATTCCAGCCGTGCGCTGCCTAAGGTTCACATTAATCCACCTAAATAAAGCTAAAATAAATATTAAAGTGCTTAATATTTAGGTTCAGCTTACTCCACTTGACGATCCTCGTGCACAACCGTAATTACTTTGGCGCAATTTGGACCTTGCAGAGACAAATGGTGCCTAAACAATACACTAAAAATTGCACATCCTTCCTCACACGCTGAAATTTGGAGGAAACATACCGCAGTGCACCCATTTCTCCGTATCTTGGGCTGGGCCAGGGCGGCCTACTAGCCAGTCACGGCGCCGGTACCGGCCGGCGTCTCTCAGTGCGCAGCGGGTGATTCGCTTAGGTGTGGGTCATCATTTTGACCCAGCGAATCTGCGCTTCTTCCTCTGGAGGAAGTCTTTTCTTGCTCTGTACTTATCTATAAATCATTTACTACAAATCATGAACTGGAAGAAACTATTTAGAAGAGAAATTACTCACATAGCCGGAGCAGAGTCATGAGCGGGTGGCCGATTAGGTCATGCAGATAATCGAACACGCCGCGTTCGCCGTGCGGCAGCGGCGTGTGCCGTGCGGCCATTGAAGCGGGAAGCAGCGTCGCACTAGTCGCTCTGGCAGCAGTTGGCGTGAACGACCTTACGACTGGAGCGCGTAATCTTCACATCGTTGCGGTTTTGTAATGAATCCGGACCTCTCCCATGAATGAATGAAATTTTGTCTTCAGCAAAGGATGAAATTTGAAGAAGTAACGGTACTCATATGTTAGACGGCACGTCAAATGAATAATCGATCTCACTTGCTAAACAAGATTTTTTCCCGGGAATGCTAATTGTAGCAAAGGTTTGTAGCCGATGTACTATATTTATGTGGTAGTTCAGTGGATTTGTAATGTATTGTGAAGGTTCAGTGGTTTACATGGGTTATAACAAACAATAGGATGGAACCAAACAATGGCGTGGTACCAAACAATGTGGTAGAACCAAACAACGTGGTAGAACCAAACAACCTATAATATACATGCATTACTAAAATGATAATACAATAATATATATATATATATACATGATCACGACATATCGTTATGCGAACATATGCGTAAGTTAATATGGGTGACCGACTGATGAGGAGGATCGAGGACAGTGTTATGGCAAGTGGTGTTATTGTAGCTGACGGTGATGATGTTATCAAGTGATCATGTTATTGCATATGACATTGTTATTGCTTTTTGACATTGTTATGACAGATGACAATGTTATTGTAATTGAAGATGTTATCGTAAGTGATCATGTTATTGCATATGATCATGTTATTGCATTTGACATTGTTATGACAAGTGACAATGTTTCGTAATTGTCGAAGCATGACTAAGCGGCGGAGCCCATTTGGGAATGCTATGTTCGCCCCCAAGTAGAACACCGACGGCGGGATCCAGTGGGTGAGTATATAGTGTTAGCAGTGGGGTCGCTAGTGATTAGATATGGGCAGAATCCCTAAACCGCGGTGATGGGCCGAGCATAGCCAAAGTGAGTTTGCTCCGCCACGGAAGTACTATGTTCCGCTCACAAATCTATTGAATTCATCTGAGTTGTATGAATGCAACCTTATGAAAGTAATTAGTTACAAGACAACGATGTTGTGTAGAGAGAGCAATAATGGATCGACAATGTACTGAGGTGAGGTGGTCCGGGTGATGTCAGACGACCGTTCAGATGATGACCCGCGATCGAACTGACTGTTGAGGTTGGTGGCAGCTGGGTGCCGCCCTTGTCACTTGGACCATTTCTGTCTAAGGTCCTCGAGCCTCTGCGATACCACTTGCTCTCTAAAATCGTAGACCATTTGCGCTGCCTAAATTATCATGTAATTCCCGAAAGGATAGCAAAACTCCGTTGGGAGGTTTGCTATACTAATAATCATTCGAAAGCTGAAATCTCTTGCTAGTGCTCCACATAGCTGGTTTTTAAAACATCCTTCCATAACGCTGTAAACTTCAAACTAAAATCATATTTCACACATTTACACGCTCTTTTTCTTATCTCGCTGATATTTCGCCAGGCAAACTCCTTCCTTATATTGGTAGTACTATTTCGATAGCACAAGTCTCGAAAAACTTAAAAATGCGTGTTTCATGAGAATGTTCTTTGGTAGCCTGTAGGAAAAAAGAAAAATTTGTGCTTAGAACTTTGAAGAGCAGAGCTCTCTCTTCAGACTATTTATTAGGAAGTATTCGATAGTTTAGGTTTCAGTAATTCCAACGCTATGCTTATGTCTAGGAATGACCGTATCACTGTAGCGTAGCAGGGAATATAAGATCGAACTTCACGTATTCGACAATATTCAGTAATATGTGCGATAATATTCAATAAATACTGCTATTAATACCTCGGAAGTGCTCAGCAGAAAAATCTACTAATCTATGCCTACCATGCCGGGGTTAATCGATAGTCAACGTCGGAGCATCTTCAAGAGGTTCAATGGCAGCCACTAGCACAACTTTTCCTGGCTGTCAGAGAGGAGCTGATCCTTCATGTTGATGTTGTCTGCGCTAAACTTAGCAAAGAAGCGAAATGCTGTTCTCTTAAGGACAAATCCTTGAGCCATTGTACGGTTGGCGTCTCGAAGGGGGTCTGTGCATTGCGTCCCAATTCGTACTCGTAAAACTGCAAATTGCGATTGAGGCTTCGTTGAACGGCCATGACGCAGTAAGCATGGACAAATTTAGCACCTAAAGAAAGCTCAGAAAATTCTGCACAAAGGGGTATTTAATTGCTATTTGAAAGATGGCACAAATGTATTTGGAATTATGGAGCATACTTTGAGTTTTGATGTTAAACAAATTTAATTATTTCTGGTTAAGAAATTAGGCGCTTATTGCTCTGGTATCAAAACTTAAAGAAGATCTAACACTTGTGGCAATGGACAAACGTGATCTGTTGTCAAGATAAAATATCAAAAAATAATTATGTAATTATGTATAATTATGTAATATGACTAAATACAAATGAAATAGCTTAGGAATGTTAAATAACAGTTCGAACTATGACTTTTGCCCGTAGGCATAAGGTTTTTCCTTCAAAACTCGGGGTTTCAGAGGAAGCGTCGACGTTGCTTCTAAAATGTAGGCAAAAATAAGGTTCACAATCAAGTATAAGTGGATATATAGCGTTACTTCCTAAAGGACAGTAGTACAAAGTCTCCTTCATAGCTCTGTAGAAGTTTCAACTCCTAAAGTACACTTATAGTACAAGTGCCTCGGAATTATTCATGAAATGGCGTCGTATTGCAATGAGCAGTGTGAATTTGACGAACAGGTCTTTGTTTTGTAATTGTTTTGGCTTATTTCAACCAAAAATAGCCCTTAGAAATTTTTTTTTGGTCAATATATTAGACGCCGATAAATGAATATTCGATCCCACTATCATTCGAAGGAGTGTTAGTAATTATTTAAAAGCTTAAATTTCTGGCTAGAGCCGTACTTATCCGTTTTTCAAAACATCTTTTCTATAACGCGGTAACACTCAAGATAAAAATGCGTTTCGCTTCCTCCGCGCGCTTTCATTTTTTTACGCGTGTAATTCGCTAGAGGCACAAAAACCATATGAATGTGTAGAGGAAGTTTTGCAACATCTGAATTAATCATTTCACCTAGACTTTCTTCCAAAGCGGAGAAGAAATTCCTCAATTGAAGCAAGATACCCCGAACATATCTGACCCACATCGATCGATCGGCCCGCTCCCCTGTCCGTGCGTTGTCCCGCAACCAAGCTGGCCGAATATGTGAAGCCCAATCATATCTTTCCTGCTACATCAACATATAACGTTTTTTCTTAGAAAACGAGCACAACAATGGAATCACTGAATCCTATGCTATCGCATGATTACTAATAAATAGTCTGAAGAAAGAGCTCTGTTCATCATAGTGTAGCACAATCTTTTTTTTCCACAGGCTACCAAACGAGCTTTTCTTAAAAAAACGCATTTTTGAGTTTTTTGAGACTTGTGCTATTGAAGTAGTACTACCACTCTGAGAATGAAGTTTGTCCAGCGAAATATAAGCGAGATAAGACAAAGAGCGTGTCCACGTGTGAAGCATAATTTTGTTTCGGAATTTACGGCGTCATAGGGCTATTTTTGTTAGTTTCGAAAAATTGGCTATGTACTGCTCTAGCCAGAGATCTGAGCTTTCGAATGATTACTAACACTCCCATAAAAAAGTCTAGTTCAGCAAATGAGATCGGACAAGGGAGAAGTTGACCGATTTGGGCTGGAAGCGCTTGGTTATCCGCCGTATTCGCCATTTCAGTCTCCGTCCGATATCCATCTCTTTAGATCATTGGAGGACTGGTTGGACAAGAAGTTTTGGGACATCAATCATTTACGTCGAGAATTGACTGGATGGTTTGGATCGAAGAACAATGAGTTTGAGCGCGGAATTGATTTATTGTCGAAGCGCTGGCAGAATTGCACCCAGGCAGACAAAGAATACTTAATTAATATTATTTGATACCTTCAATTACTTGGTGAAATAAATTTTCGAAATTCTTAATCAAGTTTGGAGACTTAGTAGGGGAACTAATATTAATGAAGTCTCAATTCCATTTCCGTCACGAAACCATTCTATGATAAGGAAAATCACGAAATATAAAAAAGTATCTTTTCCACACGAAAATATTATAGAACAACGATTGCTGAGCAGAAAATCTAGAGTGAACTTCACCGAATTGAAGGAAAAACAACAAAATGACTAAAACAATCATTTACAGACGCAAAGTTTGACCGTACGACTCACCGATTTTGTGATGTCTAACAAAACCGCTGTATATTATTGTGATACTCACGGATAGTTTACTGATAATTTGCATAAAGAAAAAAGATAACACCAGAGTAAGTACAGTGATTCTGAGAGCAAAGAGAAACTCATGAGCTTGCAAAAATGCTGAAAACTTTCTCATTGCAGTTCTTCAATATCGTTAGAAGTAATTTTATCAGAGAATACTTGAGAACAGCGTGTTATTCGACATAACAGCAAACTATAGATTATACCTCTGACGAGTTTAGATTTATTTATTCTACCACTCACGCAGAGTCCGTCGATGATTGATATGATCATGGTGAACAAAAATTTCAAGATTCCTTTCACAATAACCTTTTTCATACCACTCCTGCATCTTCTTCGGCGCAAGCGGACCCCTAAATTTGAAAATTGACTAAAATAAGTGCACTAATGCTAATGTAAAATAGAGATAAGCTACAAAGCGAATCACAAACACTGGGACAGACCATAACAGTATGTAATGTGAAGATTTTGGAAAATTAGGAAAGCACCTTGGGAAATCCCGGGCTTGACCACCTCCGAGATTGTAATTGGAGTCGCCTCGAGCAGCATTCTACGGCATTCACAAGGGAGACGAAACACTCATGTAGCAGCCGAAGCAACACATGGACTATTCAAAAACCTCGCTGGAAAATGAACGAGAGGAAGAAATCCAATGCAAAAAGTGCTGCGGTTAACGCAGTAAATCATGATGATGGATATTGTGTACAATAAAATTAGTGCAGAGTAATCATTTTCACTGGTACACTTACCTACTGCACCAACTCTAAAGGTCTGTAAAATCACTGCGGTAAAATCTATACATGGATGTCAGTTGGTGAGGGCCTCATAGGTGATTCATTTTCTTAATTGGTTCATCTGGCAGGTTCGGCATCCTACTATCCGCAAAGGAGTGCACCTATGTCGCAAAAAAGCTATTCATACTTGTGAACAAAGAAAATTGGCTTTTCTTTCTTTCGATCAAGCAATGCTGGCTCATGAAAGCTCGTGTTCGAAAGAAATAAATATAGGCTTACTTAGTTTTTGATTGTCAGTCGTTCACTGGCGGATGTGTAGATGACGAGCTTGATTTTCCATGATAAGAAAACGTTTCAAAATTTTGAAAGAAACAAGGTCTCATTACTTTAATTGTACAATGTTCTAGAAAGCAATTCATGCACAGATGAGTTTTTGCCTGAATTCCGCTATGGTCAATGTAGCAAAACTCCCATTCAACCGTTCCGCATAGAGAAGTACAGCAGCATAATTTAGAAACAGAGCTAGCGTTATGATATAATCTGAAAAACACTATATAAAGCCCATGGTGCTTCACCAACTACGAAACGAAGGTGATTGCACTCTGATGCCTGACGGGACACTCACAGCTTCCAAAAGGGCAATGGAGAAAACCATCCGCCGGTACTACTCGGATCTCTTC
Source organism: Parelaphostrongylus tenuis (assembly GCA_019055375.1). NCBI lineage: Eukaryota > Metazoa > Nematoda > Chromadorea > Rhabditida > Metastrongylidae > Parelaphostrongylus > Parelaphostrongylus tenuis. The sequence continues at coordinate 956 of JAHQIW010004483.1, read as the reverse complement.
GCTAGCCATGTCCTTTCACGGTCATATAAATTGAAAGAGAATGAATCTGTCGTTCCATCGGTCCTTCCTTCCAAAATCCGACATACTATATCGTTCGCCAAGAACAAAAGAACACCCGGTCCAAATAGGATTAGACCAGAGCACCCGAAAAACCTCCCGGCAGTTCTTATCGACACCTTGGCTTGGTTCTTTACTAGCAACTTGTTGGAATGAGGTTCCCATTTAAGGAAAGACCAGCAAGACATTGTTATTATTCAAAAAGGGAGGCCTTCACGACATACGCAATTATCTCCTCCCCCTCCCCCCTCCCCATCTGCTTGCTGCCCGTTGTCTATAAACTATTCGCTCGAGTCATTCTTGACAGGATTGATAGAGAATTGGAAGAAGGACAGCCATGCGAACAAGCATGGTTCCGAAAAGGATTTAGTATCATACACCACATCCACACGATCACAAGCTTATTGAGGTTTAACGAGAGTACAAAATACCGCTCTGTCTCAATTTCATCGATTTGAAGAAAGCCTCTCATTTAGTGGGAACAGAAGAGGTTATAGAGGTACTGGATAACCAGCGCGTCCTACTCTGTACATGACGATCTTTCGTGAGTTTTATAGAGATGTAACGATCAAAATATCGCCAATCTACGACAATATTACCATTGACGTAAGAAGGGTTCGAAAAGAGGATACGATTCCGCCAAAATTATTCACTCCCACCCTCCAAAATGTCATGCGTGCATCAAAGTGGGACGATATGGGAGTGAAAATTGACGGTCGGCAATCAAACCATCTTCGCTTCGCTGATGATATCGTCCTCATAACATCAAGCATCGACCAAGCAGAACGGATATTGACCGATTTCGACAACGCCTGCAGAAAGATTGGCCTTCAACTAAATCTAGAAGGCGATTTTCGTGACGAACGGATGGGCTTTGATGTCTTATTCAAGCAAAACGA
>JAHQIW010004482.1:0-93421 GCA_019055375.1 Parelaphostrongylus tenuis | reverse complement strand
TTTGCGTTCTTTTCCATGGTGTTGCCAAATTAGAATTTGACGGCATATTTTTCTTTACGGTGTATGACTTGTTAGAAGAAACTTATATAGAAGTAAACGCACTCAGTATTGGGGAACGTGTGCAATGCTTTCCTTGTTACCCTATAATCTACGTATCGTACAATTACTGATGATAAGGCAAATCAGGTTTTTTTCAATGATTATACTATCCAACACTGCGTTTGCTTTACTATAAGGATCTTACTGGGTCATGTTAACCTGTGGCCATTTAGTAGTGGATTTTAACCATCTCACAACAATACAGAAGAGCGCATGTGGCCCAGTGGTTGGATGTGCTCTGCGCTGCACATGAGGTCGATAGCTCGATTTCACGTTCATGGCTCACCAAACCGTCCAACCTTCCGGTGTTGGTGAATTGCTACCGGACTGGTCGTAGACTTCTCTGGGAGGTTAAGCAGCACTGAATCGATACAGCGGTTAACCACCGAAAGTCTTTGTTAAGGCCAGATATGCATTCAGTCACCTCAGACGAAGTTAGATGCGGTCCCGTCCCAGATAATAAGCATAGCCTTAGACGCGAATCGTTTTCGAGGCCGAATTGGAGCCCCTCGTTGGCCTTGCAGCTGGTCGTTCAAGTTGGTGTTGCCTAAGCGAAACTGAGCAAAAAAACGGAAACGCTGTTTGCAAGGGCAAAAATCTCTGAGCCTTTGGACAATTAATTTTCTCGAGGGTGAACTCTACATCGAGTCCCATTTCATACTTGTAATGCAGCAATTTGCGATAGTTCGTTGAGCAGCCATGATGCGAGAAGTATTGACAAATATGGTACCAAAAGAACGCTCAGCAAATTTTTCACAAAGCGGTATTAATTTATTGCCTGAGAGAACGGATAAGTGTGTTCAGATTAGCGGAGAACACTTTGAGTAGTGTCTTCAAACAGTTTTAAATACTTCTGGTTATTAGTCTGGGGTTTACTGCTCTACTGCCAAAGCTCACGAGATCTAATATTTAAAGATCGAGATATAAAAAGGAGAAATTCAGTACTGATTTTTTCGACAAGTAGACGCTTAGTGTCGTGTAAAATGAAGTTTCACGATGATGATATCGCTATGGGCCGTCAAGGACGTTTGAAATTAAACAAACCAATTCGAATATGTTTATCTCTATATAGTCCAAGGAAAGTTGTTTACCGCTAAATAATAACATGCACATGAATTGACACTAATGGATAAAAACGATGAAGGATGAAGTTCGCGGCGTTGATCGATCCTTGATGGGTTTGCCATGGATTCGTCTTCAATTTCTAACTTCGTCTGAGGTGACTGAATGCATATCTGGCCTTAACAAAGACTTTCGGTGGTTAACCGCTGTATCGATTCAGTGCTGCTTAACCTCCCAGAGAAGTCTACGACCAGTCCGGTAGCAATTCACCAACACCGGAAGGTTGGACGGTTTGGTGAGCCATGAACGTGAAATCGAGCTATCGACCTCATGTGCAGCGCAGAGCACATCCAACCACTGGGCCACATGCGCTCTTCTGTATTGTTGTGAGATGGTTAAAATCCACTACTAAATGGCCACAGGTTAACATGACCCAGTAAGATCCTTATAGTAAAGCAAACGCAGTGTTGGATAGTATAATCATTGAAAAAACCTGATTTGCCTTATCATCAGTAATTGTACGATACGTAGATTATAGGGTAACAAGGAAAGCATTGCACACGTTCCCCAATACTGAGTGCGTTTACTTCTATATAAGTTTCTTCTAACAAGTCATACACCGTAAAGAAAAATATGCCGTCAAATTCTAATTTGGCAACACCATGGAAAAGAACGCAAAGAACAAGTTCCCCATCCCTTATTGCTAGAACGTTTCTTATCAAAGGGCTGAAATATTAGACAAATGGACGGTCTTCTTGCTATGAAGGTTCTGCCATCAAAGAACGTTCAGTACTAATCGACTCCAAAAAAGTGAAGAAAACGTCGTAAGGGGAAGATGAACAGGTAACCTGTCTAGCACCATGGGCCTGTCGTACTCAATGTATTAGGAGCGTAATAGCATTTGAGATTTCGTGCTCCAGTGACAATGTACTTGCGCGGGAAGGGCGAACTCTTCAATTTTGTTGCGCGTATCTTCTTTGTTTTGTGTAGTGTGTGATATTGATAAGGCTTTATCTTCGTATTATGTCGCTATATTAGAGTGACTCGTGAGTTGTTTTCAATCATTCTGCTTCCTACGGGCGTTTGGATTAGGCGCTCTCTGCGGCACCTATCTCTTCAAACCACCACGAATGCTTTCGGTGCACTCTTCAAGCGAGTTTCTGGAAAGAAGTGGTACAGAAACCGAGACGGCGTAAGGAAAGTGGGTTTGTTGTTAATGTTCTGCCATTCTATTAGAATAGTGATCTTTAATGTTGATATGTCAATTTTGTTTGCTTCTTACCGTCATTAAGTCGAAGGTGATTCATGTGAAACCGCCTTGTTCTCGGTTGTTGAATTATATAGGAAATCGAACCTCATGAATGCTCAAAAGAGACTGCACTAATAAACCTTAAGCATTGTTCTTCTTCATCCAAATGTTTGGAATTGAGACCTTCAAATAAAAAAAAGTAAATCGAAATTTTGAAATCTCCTTAGCGCCATAGTAGCAGCCAAAATATCATGCATTGTAGCGTAGAAAGAGTGATGAGCAAAACGGGTGTCGGTAGCAACGGTTTAGAGCACGCGCTCTCGGATGGATACGATGTGGGTTCGAGTCCCGCGTGACGCGAAAGTTTTGCACATCACTCTGCATCAAAGGGTATATAATGCTGTTTCGTTGAATCAAAGCCATACTTGTCCACTGTGAGACGACAAATGGAAAACCAAGCTTGTTCCCTGGACAGGAATTTTCCATGGGAGTGTCAGTGATCATTCGAAAACTTAGATTTCTGGCTACAGCCCCACGTGGCCGTTTTAAAAGAAGCCTTTTATAACGTTGTTGTAGAAGGGAATTCCTTGCGTTCTAGGCGCACATATTTCTTGCCGATTAAGCTTTTTCCTTGGACCAGTAGTAATCATTTGATAGTATCAGCGCTGTGGTTGTATTCTAAAAAAAACCGTTTCTCTGCAAAGCAGCAGATGAAAAAGGTAAAATCGCATGTGCGACCAAGGGAATTTTTGGCTAGGTGACGGGTCGCTGGCTTATGCTGCCACGTGCCGCTCATCTGATATCGTAAAAGCGGTCCAAGATTGATCGATCATCGCCTTAACGCACGTGGTCGCCTCATTCGGCAGCACATGAATTGGCCAAAAACCTTAGTCGCACATACGAATTCAACTTATTTTACCTGCTGCGTTGCAGAGAAACGTTCTTTTCAGGATATAGGCTCAACAGTGGAATGATAAACGATTACGCTGTCGAAAGATTACTATCAGTTCAAAGAAAGAGCGCTGTTTGGTGTGAAATGTGTGCGTCTCGTACACAGTTTTGTGTAGATTTTACAGCGTTATGAAAGAGTCATTCCAAAAACGGCAGCGAGGGACTGTAGCCAGAAATCTAAGCTTTCGAATGATTACTAACAGTTCCATGAAAATTTCCTGTCCAGTGAATGAACCCGGTTATTTATTTTTTTGCCTCGTAATGGACAAATACCCTACAGCCGCTTCTCAGTTGCTTGCGTGTCTACTGTAGGAATTTTTGTTCGAAAAAGACGGAAAGATTAGATTTATAGGTACGAAAAGACCGTAACCTTACTTAACAAATAACTTTTGTACCGTTTTGAGGAAGTTTTGTCGACCAATGGATTAACTGAAATTAGTAAAATTTGCCATGAGCTAAGAGTTGAAAGCGCTGAGCGTTTTTGCATCAGATGACTCCTATAGTGTTTACGTCATGGCGTATTTGTCGATAAACATAGTCTTTAAAAAAAAATTCTTCACTTGACACCTCAGTCGTTTTCACGTGTTACGGTTTTGTGTGAATGCTTGAGCACGCGTACTAATACATTGCATCTAGCATTATAGTCTCCCTGTTTCAAAATTTTGCTTTCTAAGCCAAACACGTCGTTGTTATAATACAGTATATGCGAGCTGACATTGCGTAGTTTCGACTTCTTCAAAAGCCGAAAATTTCAAAATATCTGCAACTCAGATAAACACCTCCATTACTTCAATAGAAAAAATTAGCAGGCCTAAATTTCAATAGCACCAAACGCAAAGCAACTTTTCACGTACTCACGCTATTTGTGAATTTTTTATTGAGTTGTCCAAGCGCAGAGCGACCGTACAGAGTTCAAGTGGACTGAATGCCAGTGCACCAATCAAATCAAATTTGCAGCTTAACTACCAAGTCAATATCACATTTATTAACGAGCCATTTCTTCCAGCAGTCCTTGTTTGTATTCATCGAATTCATCCAAAGTGTTTTGAGAATCTAATGCGCTAAGGTTTCATACTCCTTTACGAGGATGATAGCCTTAGCTTTAGAATCGCCCTCCTTATGTGTATGTGTCCTATGCGAGTCTAGTTGAGTTTCTGACTAGGAGTCTTCTTATATTGACGCAGAGTCGTCTATACCTCACAAGAAACTAAATAGACGGCACCCATACTCACATAATTACCGTTTTATACTGTCAAGGCATTTATACACTCTTGCGTCGCACATAGTCGGTCATATAAGCAAGTGCGAACTATATAGCTCTTCAGAATATTCGCTAGCATTTCAGTCACTATTCTAGATATGGAAATCATCTCCATCAATCCCACCCTGTTTCAACTCCTTGAGCGAAACCCATTTTCTCTTTTTTTTCAGAAGTTTGGTGTTCATTCTGTAGCTCAAATCACAAGAATTTCAGTGGTATACTTTGCTTGGTTCTTTCAGTTATAAAAGAACAAATAAAAAGCCGACCTCATTCGCTTGACAGGAAGTTTTCAAAGGATTATTAGAACTCATTCGAAAGCTGAGACTTCAGGCCACAGCCACACGTTGCCAGTTTTTGGAAAGCCCTTTTTGACATTGCTGCGGAAGGAGATTTTTTGCCTTGCAGACGCACTTATTTACCGCCTAGCAGAGCACTTTGTATGGACTATTAGTACTCATAGGATAGCGTAAACGTTTCTGATTCTAATGGTGCGCTTGTTTCCCAAAAAAGATCATTTCTTTGCGAAACAACAGGTAAACCAAGTTGAACTCCCTTCTGCGCTTAAGGAATTTCTTGGCGAATTCCCGTGTCCGAGCTTGAGGCGACCAAGTTCGGTGACGCGATGACCACCGATTTTTCGGGCATATAAATGCACAGAGAAGTATCGCGTCAGTAGTTTGCGTTGCCGCCTCACGCAGAGGCACGTGAATTGGCGAAAGATCCCCTTGGTCGCAGATGGGAATACAACTTATTTTACCTTCTACATTGCGGAGAAACGGCCTTTTCAGGCTATAAGAACAGCGTTTGAGTCAAATTCGATAACACTTCAGACTAACTACTAGTCCAAAGGAAGAGCTCTGTCCGCCGACAAATATGTGCTTCTGCAACGCAAGGAATCTACCTCTGTAGCAACGTCAAAAAAGGGTTTTCGAAAAGCGGTGAAGTGGGGATGTAGCCTGAAGTCTCAGCTTTCGAATGGTCACTAACACTTCAATGAAAAATTCTTGTCGAGAGAATGAGGTCGGTTTTTCATTTGTTCCATTCTAAGTGAATAATGCTCTTTGTTTTTGTAGATGACCTTTTCAGTTCCCTAACATAATAGAAATAGAACTATGTTTCACAGTAAAGCATTTCTCGCTGAACAGGACGTTTCTCTTAATCTTTTAGTAATCGCTTGCTAGACAATTCTCAAAAACTGCAATAATAACTTTGATTACAAAAAGGACTTCTTATGCGTTGTACCAGGCTAAAGGAATCTACCAAAAACCAAGTTTTCATTGAAGTCGTCGAGATCTAAGCCATCGAAGAACGTCAAAAAAAAAAACTAGGTTGTGTTGGGCAAATTGGGATCATTTCCGCTATTCGCATCCTATTTCTACCCCTTGAGAAAAACGCATTTTCTGATTTTTTTGAGAGTTATGGTAGTCATTCGATAGCACAAATCTCGAAAATTTTCATAGCGTATTTTATTTCTGAAACGGCCTCTTATGCGCTATTATAGTTAAAGTAAAATTATGTTCCACACTCATGCATTTCTCGTTGAACAAAGCTATTCCCTCAAACTTTTAATCGTTCTTCGATAGCTCATTTCTCGACAACTTCAATGAAAACTTGGTTTTGGGGAGAATCCGTGATGCGCTATCGTAGCCAAGGATAACTGGATTCTCATATAGCCGTTATTGCAAAAAAGCGCTGTGGCTTCGTGCCAGTGTTGCGAAATCCCATTTAGATATCAGAGCAAAGAGCAAGGAGCGCCCAGTGTCAAACTCATTCTTATTTTGGCTACTGCGGCGTAGTAAATTTGAAACCAAGTACACCAAATCGACGAGATTTGAGCTATCGAATGACTACCAAATGTTTAGGAAAAAAGCACTTTCCAGCGTAAATCGCCCGAGTGAAACACAGTTTAAATTTTGCTGTAACAGCGCCGTAAAATGGCCATCTTAAAAATGAAGTGCACTATTGAAATTCTTGTGATTTAAGCTATCTAACGACTGCCAAAACTCCAAGAAAAAAATTAGAAAACAATCTATTTTTGGAGGGGATACACGGTGCTGATTTTGGAATAGTACCTCAATTTTTTATATGCTGCCCTTCTCAGGCACCATTTTGATGTTATATTTATCTTGCTTGGAATTAAGAGCAAGAAAAACGGGCTTTGCTTTCAATGGAATTGTCGCTAAGGGTGCACCATTTGCTCTGAATCTATCATGAGGTGCTACTTCTAGCCATTGGAAAGGATAATTCGCTTACTTAGTGCTAGGAATTCTACCTTTTTCCCTTTTCTGTACACGCGTTGACGACTATTCAAAGCATATTTCTCACAAACGACCTCTTTGTTGGGAGGGATGAGAGGAGAGGTGATAAATTATAAAATTTTTGTTACCTGGTTTTCGGTACCACTTGGTAATATTTTAGGATAGATTACATTGGTCATCTAGATGGAAAGCGCTCTTCTTTGTGTACTCACAGTTGAATTTCATCTACTATGACTGTTCATTCAACATTATATTGCATCTATCCATTTTCTGTTGTGTGGAGCAGGTAGCAAAACAGTCATCTGTATATCTACAGCAGAGTAGTGGCCGGAGATCGATCACTGCAGCTGCCAATCTAGACGAAAGGCAATAGCAAGACTGGATACCATTCTCCGTGCTATTGCCAACCCTCTCATTTGTGCGGAATATTTCGTGGACCATCTAAATATCAAGCCGTTAAGGCAGTGTTTTGAAAGAACCATGACTTGATGAACTAACAATGTGCATATTTGGTGATCCTGACGTTGTATGAGAAGCGCGCAGATGCCTTAGGATTGTGCAACGGACGTCGACGTTGAAAGAACCTAATCCACTTTTCTCTGGGAGCGATTAATCTAAGTTCAATGATATTTTTCTATTAGATTAATGGAGGTGTTTGGCTGGTTATGTTGTAGAGAACGATCCCTTCAGAATCTGAAGAAGACGAAATTGTCGAGATTCTAGCTGTTTGAAAATGCTTTATTATAATAAACCCGTGTTTAGCTTTGCAAGCAAAAACTGTGATATTCTGATGGATGCTGAGGCTAATAGATAGTTTTCTTATATTATTTTTATTTTTTGGAAGTTTTAAAAAGCTATAAAAATTATATGAAAGAAGACAAATAATGTGACTTGACATATTTAGAGAAACACTGATTTGAGAAAAATGAGCTAATTTTAGGGAACTAGAGGCTTGGGAGATCTACAAACCTTCAGTAGTGAAGCACAGTACACAAAAAGGCTCTAAACGCATTCCGCAAGGAAGATTATTAGTCTGCGAAGAGGACATGCTTCAACTGTACCGGGTATTGGTGTATGACTGGCGATGCCTAATGATCTCAGGAGTGAAGTTGGTGTGCCCACTAGCACGGAATTATGCCAAAGATCGTTTTATCTTCACACAGCACTGGTGGAGCGGAGACGATGCCTAACAAAGTCAACGAAGTGGGAAAGAAGATTTCACTACGCAAAAACCTATAAAGATCTAATTGATGAAAGATCATATGCTGCAATGATGAACAAAGCGAGGTGGATACTATGTTACGGAGAACACCTCGTACTTCCACCTCGGACGTTCATTGGATGTGGAAAACAGTATAGAGGGGAATCTTGACAGATGAACAAGAGCAGCGAATGGGAAAAAAATACGGAGGACAAACTTGACAGATGAATAAGAGCAGTGTGAGCCGCATTCAAGCCTCTCAAAGAAGCCACCGACCAAGTAACTACGCGCTAATGTATTTGATGCGCATGTCAGCGTACTACTACGCAGAAGAGAAGTGGGTTGAGACTTTGACCGCGACAGGAGACAAAAGAACTACTAGAACGCTTAAACGATGCTTTTCCACAATGCAGTCGGCACTCGCAACAACTAGCCGGCTTGCGCATTTCAAACCTAGAATATATATCTCATTTTCGAGTTCCAGAGGGATATACGTCGATAGTCAAGCACAGATGAACCGGTTATATATGTCATAGAAGGTGAAACGACAGATGGACGGAACAATTTGTAGAGTGTACCTCACAAGAATTCTCTCCCATAGAACGACCAATCAGAAGTTGAGCGGACGTGTTCGTAAGAAGAATCAATCAGCCATGCTCGCAGCTGCCGGTAATTTACAGGTCACAGCATGAAACTCGCGCCAACAGCCATGCTCGAATCAAACCACTACCATGGACGACAATGGCGAAAAGAAGAAACTATGAAGAATGTGCTAGGGACCGCAAAATTCGTGTAGATGGACTGTTCAAATATTATATTACGGTGAGAAGTCGACTTCGTAAAATCGCTGAAGTGGAGGCACATTTCAGGTAATTCTTGATTTATGTTCTTGGGTGGAGCGACTGAAGCACGTAGTTGTGTCAAGACATAAAAATGAGAAGTTATTTCTTTACAGAGTGCTCGAGGATCACTACTTCCCTGACCATCAGATTTTCAATAGCGGTGAGGATGCCATGGTTCTGTTTGAGATCAATAAATATGGAGACCGAAAATCAAGGAGAAAATAGAAACCAAGCACATGATACTAACGGACTGATCATGAAGGAAATATTTCAGCTTGAAAATCGTTCGGCATTTCATTCTATGCTTGATAGATGCAGAATAAAATTTATCATCTGAACAGCTTCATTCCTTACTCTTAGTGTAAAAAATCTCTAATAGAAAAGGTAAAAAGCTCATGTTACGTTTTCTTGCAACAAGTTCCTACAGAGGAGGGACGCAGGGCATGAAGAACAAGAGGGCTGATAGTAGGGCACCTCTAACCATGATGCTAGGTTGTTTGCACACACTATACAGCACTTTAGCACTTTTGTGACAAGTGACCTCTTTAGAGGTTTTTTCCCCATAGATTATTTAGTTGTGTACAAGTATTTTCTTACACACCTCGTAATCACTCGATACATTGTTGAACAAAAATGTTGCGTTGTGCATTCATTGGCAATAGTTCTATTCTGTACCCACAAAAATATTTAAAAAAACCGTTTTTCGAAAAACTTCACTGACCAGATATTCAACTTTTGATGAATCATCGCTTTACCTTGACTCTAAAACTGTATCGTAATTATTATGTAGAATGTACGTGCATAAAAAATTACTGTCATAGAGACGCAAAATTTGCAATACCATGCAGAGTGGTTAGTGAGGCTCCCCATCAAAAACAAGGCTGCTGGTTCGTTTCCCAATTAAGATGCTTCATAGCAGACTTCTTGGTGTCGATCAGTATCATGGTTCTCCTATATCGTGATCATTACAGCAAAATAAAAGCGCTCAGATCCCTAATACTTGTTGATACTGAGCATATTTCTGAGCGGTAACAACACATATCCAACTTTTTTCGCATTTCGTTTAACAGTCTTGTAAAAGTCGATAATGAAGATATCTTCCCTACGCTGTAGGACTCTTTAGACGATGGTTATTTAGGAAGGGATGCAGTCAGTTTTGCGAAACCTGTGCTTGACTCCACTGTTGTCTCAAGGATCTGCAAGATATTTGAGTGTTTTGCCATAATAATTACGTATAGAAGAAGCTTCAGTACTAATCGACAACAAAGAATTGCACCAGAAAGCCCTCCGTGAAGAGTTATAAAAGGAGAGTCAACCATCAGCCTTTTTCCCGTTGGCCATTATCACCTATCACTCGGCATTACGCATTGCTCTCCGCCGGGTCAATGCTAGCGCCGTGGGTCTGTTGTACACAAAATGTTAAAAATCCTCTGCAATTTCAAGCTGTCGCGTCTCTTATGGCAAAGTAAACCTGTGCAAAAAACTTTTTGACAGTTATTAAGCCAAAAGAGTAACCTTTCGCGTGCCACGACTACTGCAGCGTCGATAGTGAAGAGGCTTTGACTGAGTGCAAAAGGTGAGCCAAAGAGTCTTTATGTAACAAAATATTTTTTCAATACTTTTTCAAACGACCCGCTATCACAATCCATTGTGTGGATCCCAGCTCTTCTAGCATTCGATTCTCTTCGTTGCATTCGTCCCTCATATAGGTCTTGGACAACATTACACCTACTGTTCGACTGCCAATTTCTTCTATATATCTTCGAAGTGCTGATCGAGGTGATTCGCTTTACAGCCTCGGAGATAGCCGTACCAAGGTGTTCTAAAGCGTTCATCTTATTGATCGCGACGAATTTCGCGGAAAGGGATCGAACCAGCGCTTTGCTTATCACCTAGCTTTCTGATCCACTACATCAATAATCACTGTGCTACCGCTCTCCTTCACCTTACATTGGATGTTCCGTGTAAGGTCATCCTTCGTCTCTTTCGTCGTCTTCCGACTCCCAAAATGAGATCGTGCTTAAAATTGGTATGTTATCCACGTTTTATAAAAGTTTTGGACGACTGAAAATTCATGTTCTTGTTTACCTTCTCGGGATCAAGTGTACCAAAATTGGTAGGCTGGTGTTATCGTGGTATCCTCGTCACGCGTAAGTTTTTATTAGACTTTTTGTAATCTTTCGATAGCTGAAATTTGGACGGCTTCTGAACAAAAATTATTTTTTTACAGATGTCTTCATACAGCGCTATAACAACGAAAAGAAGATTACGTTACTCACCCAATGTAGGTAACCTGTCACTTAAACTTTATAGCGGTGCCTCTTCAACAACCTCGGAACAAGAAACTTAGAATTTTCTTCTAAGCGGAGAAAAAATTTTAATGATTGGCGAAAATCTCGCTTTTTTATATTATAGAAAACCGCTGCCCGCAGTACGATTTGACAAACGCATAGTTTTCGTTACTTGAGAATTTCTTCCATTTCGGGAAAGGCTTGAAGTATTTTTGGTATCTTGGCACATCACGATTTTCTAGATACGTTCATATGCTTTTGATGCGGACATCTTCGGGTGTGAAATGTAGTATCATTCTCTCTCTATAAGAATCTTCAAAAACCAAACCCATTTCAGAATCCTCGCTTCCAAGCTACTGAATAAGTGCTAGTCCTTCGAACTAAGATTATGCTGAAGTAATGATAAAGCGGAAAACCGTACGACTTACCAGTTCTTCTAAATACGAATGAACCTTCTCGCCACCTATTTCACCAAACTTCTCCGACGTTAGCATCTACCCCCAGATAAGCAAAAAGTAATGTAATTCATGTAACGACAACTCTATTTATTCGGAGTACTTTAATTAACGTACTGAAACGATGGGGTAACCATGCGATGGCACTAACAAAGCCATAATATAGAATCAAGTAGAGTGGGATGACGATTGTGGATGATGTGTTACCTAATCCAGAAAGCAGAATGAGCAATGAAGCATACAACAAAAAGTAAACTCAGATTCTCTTTCTACAAATAACTAGACTAATTGAGAAGCGAAAAATCCTAACACAATAACTCATTTTTTACCGTAAATGATTTATTACACTTCTCCGTTAATATAAATCTTTATGTACAACTACTAGAGGTTTAGTTGGTCGTATACTTTGATTACCTCTTCTCACTTGAGGCGCACTGGTTTTGATATGGATTGTAGTAAAATGACGGCTGTTTTGAACATTAGCTAAGCATATGCCTGCTCATAATGAATTTTCGTATTCAATACGAAAACAAATGTAATCTATAAGCCACTTTTATTATTTCTCTTATTCTTTTCGATCGTGCTCGATATCGTTGATATTGTTATAAGTTCTCATCTGCTGTTCCACTCAATCCATTCCTACTTAGTGAAGATCAGTGGAAAATTAGAGAGAGAGCCTCAAGCAAACCCACTGAAAAGTTTTTTTTGTAGGAGGAAATGCTTCGAATACACAAACGTTTTTCATCGTTCATTGTTCCCATCACAGTAATGGTAGTAATTTTTCCATGATTTGATGGTTGAAATTAATCGACTCAAGTCAACAAGTATGTGTTAGACTTGTTATATAACTCATAATTCTAACGGGAAAGCTAGTGCCCGCACAAAACAATAATTTATTAGATTGTCGGTTTCGACGACAAAACTTTCTTCCAGTCTGAATAGTCAATTTAACCGTAAAATCCCAGTTTATGAAACCCAGCAATAGTTTAAAACAAGGTTTGGACGGCAACAAACATATTCATCACTATGAAATTTCAGCTGTGCGACTCATTTAGAGGGTCTTCGGAACGTTTTAGATTGCGAATTTAATACGCGGATTTTATGATAATAAGTTGAAAAGTGCATAATAATATTTTTAGACGATCATCAGCAAAGAACCACATATTATAAACGAAAGTATACTTTGCTAACAGACCCACTAGCGTTGGTGGTGCAACGGTTTAGCACATGCTCCCTGAAAGAGTAAGATCTGGGTTAATATCCCGGCTGACGCAAACGTTTTTGCACACCACTCTACATCATTGGGTTTATTTAAACACCATAATACCGCAGTCGGCGTTCAAATAAAGATGATTTCCAATTGATTATTAAACCCACTAGTATTTAGCTTTCATCAAGGCGCACCAGCCCGCTGAGCGAGTTCGACGATTGTATCAAGATCGAATTCTCCAGAACATTTTCGTGAAGTTTAGTAATGTGAAAAGGTTTGAAATAATTTACCGATACATAGAAAGCGAGTTACGTTTGCATTCCTTTAGTCCCGTACTGAGGAATATAGCCGCAAGCCTTGTGATTCAATTGACCCGTGGATCAAAATAGATACTGTCATATAACTTTTAGCATTTTATCGTCCACAACTTTTCAAACGTGCCAAATAGTTGGTACTTCGTCGAGCTCTCAACCGCAGTTAAAATGTCTCCATGTGTTCTGTGGACTCTTTCGATTCACAGCATAAAATCGTGAGCGTCGCATCATCTAAGGGTGCTTTTCGATTTGATTACTCAACGTGTAGCAAGTTTATCGCTAATCGGACGACGATTTACTGGGCATCCTTCGTACATGAACGCCCTTTTTCAAACTGCCTAGAAACCGCCATTCTAGAAGTGATGGCTACTAAAAAACAAGTTGATGGCAGAAAGAATTGCGCTACACTGTGCACTGCAAACAATTTCAAGTGAACACATTCAAAATGGAAGCAATGTGGAAGAGCAAAATGCTTGTTTGGTTCGACTCATTTAGACGAAAATAGAACTCACTATAGTCTTGAAGAAATTCTAATGATCTCATACTGGTATAAAAAAAACACGATAATTAACTGGTCAACAAGCACGTGCCAATCACCGAGAGGGCTAGTCGACAATTTGAACATCTTTACAACTCGTGATATATATTCAGCAAAGAACATAGAAATGAAAGCTCATTAACATGGTCGGATGATACTCATGAGGCTAACTATTATTCGAAATCAAAGTGTCCGATTGAAGCATTGAGCTGCTCATAACACGTGAGATTATGAAGGAGCAATTGTGTCATTCCGTCCTACTCTCTGACTTAGTATGTCAACTAGGAAGAGTGTGCGAAGCGTGATCAACCGTTAAAAGTCTCTAACTTCTTGTAACTTGTTTCATCGTGGTCCAAAACCAGTTGACCAATACATCCGGTGCATATCAATGAGTTACAAAAGGATTGAATCGTAGTTCCAATCAACCACTAGAGCTTCCACCTCGTATAATCGATGTCAAAACGGCGTCTACGAAGTTATCAATTAGTGGTTCGGAGACCTGTCTATTTTGCTCAATAACTCAATAGCATCGTATAACCAGCTTACAATTACACCTTATTATTCTTAGATTGTTTTGTAGTTAGTAAAATTCAATCCTAGTAACTTTTCTCATTTGTATTCCGAACTTGTTTAGTTCACATCTTATCGCAGACGTCTCCGATGCAGAATGGTGTATGTATGTGAGGAATATATTAAGCTGTGTATAGCTTCTGTGTGATTTGTGATGAAGGGTATTCATGACTTGCAATCAGATCTCTGAGATCTTCCAGAGAGCAAAATTCAATTTGAAAAAAATTAGAACTGTAGAGAGGAGGATCAAAACGTTTCACACGATGAGGTGTTCACAAATAACAAACATCATTAATGCAGCTAGAACGTCCACTATACTTGTCAGCTAACCGTCTCGCAATTTAGTAGTTGCGATAAAAACTTCTAGTTATAGTTTCTTATTCTCAGGTTGTTCTTCCATTAGTAAAGCTTTTCTTTTCCCTTCAGTTTCTGCTCGCTTTCATAATCATTTCGTTGTAATTATCATCTTAGATTGACGTGTTAGTGCACAGATTGCATTCACTGTGCCTGGTTTCCATGTGATTTCTGACTTCCGATGCTTTATAAAATGTAATTCGGCCTTTGCGGTTACTTTTAGAGTATGAGTTTTGATAGTTAGGATATTTCTGATGGCTGAAGTAGCAACTACCATGCCGAGTTCGTCCAACACTTTAAGCGTGTTCACTCGAAGAATGCGAAGTCTTAGAAGACACGAAAGATCAGATGTAGCATGTGTTCCGTAGAATTAACGAGTAACAGTTTGTTCTGTGTGAATAAATATATTGCAGTAATTCCCAGTTATTTAGTTCATAAATCCACTCCAGAATGAGTATGTCGTGAAGCCATCTCAAAGGAGCGAAAAACATGGAAGGAAGAGTGGAGTTTTTCTGGAATGAGAGGAATGCTTGCTAAAAAACGATTTCTGACCAACATCTCATCAGTAGTATAATTTGTTAACTTATTTAGGAATTTTTTTCTAAGAAAGCTCATGTAAGCACGTGAAAGATCTATTCTGCTCTAAACCTCTTGCACATTTTGAGAGAAGCCACATTAGGGTGGCTTGTTCTCTCCATAACTTCTGATGTACTCTTCAATATTTTTGTCCTACTTCAAAGCTCTTAATATATTTCAGTAAACTTATCGGAGTGTGAATCGTTTTTTTTTTCGAATCGTTTAACTTGAATGATGAAGATGTAATTACTGCATGCTCTTCTTCTTAGCATGAATCTTCCAGTTTCATATTTGTTTTGCAAAATGCAATTCAAAAGTGCATTTTTTTACAGAGAAATGAAGACCTATTGTGCAGCATTGAAGAACCAATTTTTCGAATATTTTTTCCAAAGTTGAGATCTTCAGTTTCTAGTATAGTCGTCTGGCCAACGACGGATTTGAAGAGAAATATACGGCTAAGACCTTGGCATGTAGTGAGCTTGGTCGCAACGTGAGAATATGTAATACCCACGCCGTACACGCTCGTTTAGAGCTAGAATTACTCAAAGACATGCGAATGTATATCCAATAGTATCGTACCACTCCAATATGCCTTACTTAATTTTAATACCACTCTTTGAAGTTCAACTCAGGCTCATGGAAGTGAAGGGGCGACTTCCACGAAGATGAACGCCGGACTGACAATCTGGTTCCAACGTATCGAACACGATGCGCATCACAATCGGTCTAAAGTTACGAGTCATCCTATGTGCCAACGACAAAGAATTGTTGTTTCTGCAACACGGTTGAATATTTATTTGTTGAATTTTAAACATTTTTTTCATTTCTGAACATCTCTCAAGAGTTGAATTGGTGCGTTTTTGCAATAGAGCCATATTGACTCGCAAACACCATATCAAAGTTGTCAATCGTATCTTCATTTTCTTCAAGCAGCTCTAGAATCGTGTTTTCTTTGGAAGCTAGGCACCTAAGGTTTTATGCTGATAAATCAAATGTATTTGTTTATGGTGGTCAGTCTACATTACCGGAGCAACTGTATGGTTTTTCATTTGAATTGCACCTTTATTTTAGTGGTTCTTCTTCTGTATTCACATTTTTATTACTCTGCCATGTTTGCCGGGGCACTCTAGAGATCATATGTTTTGATTTTTGCTACGATATGTCATTGTTTTTTTTTTTTAGCTGTAGAAGCACAGTGGTTTTTGTGCGTCAAATTGTAAACTGTATGGTGATTCCGAAACTGCAGTAGTTAATCTATGTTTTGTTAAAGTTATTCCTTATATCTTCTAGAGTGTAGTTATCTAATTTGAAACGACAACACTACTCGAATTTAACATATTGCTAATGATTTAGACACATTGCATAGTGAATCGGATGTAGTATAGGTGGAATGCTGCTTTGCGTTCTTTCTTTTTCGAGCTTCGGCAGCTCTATGAATAATACTTTTGTTTTGATTTAAATAGACAAGTAGCGTTTTTGTAGTAGGCCAACGAACCGTTACAATAACTCTGGAATGTGGTCCGATTCAAGGACAGAACCGTAGCATTGCGGTAAATTCATTCTTTTTGAAGGAGTTAACGACAGAGGAGCGAAAATCTTACAGTAGTGCTGTTGATTTTGTTCTAATTGAAAATGTGCAGTGAATAACTGAGCAACTACTGCGACATCAGATCGAGCTGTACTTTTTCAAATGCAGTCCACTGCTATTGGGATCGCATGTGGCGCACGGATTGGAGGTGCTTTGCATCGCACACAAAGTCGATGGTATTTGACCTTGCGCTACCAAGCCATCCTATCTTTCAGGGTCAGTAAATTGGTACCAGACTTGCCTGAGAGCATAAGCACCACTGGCTCGATACACCGGTAGGCCACCACGAGTCATTGTAAATACCAGATGTGCATTAAATCACTTCGAACGAAGCTGAGAATTTAAAACGAATGCGTGGCGCATCCCTCAGGGATTGAACAAAACAGAGAGCTTTATCCTTAAATGTACATCTTATAATTTCCCGCTAAACAAATATTTTTTCTTGGACTACATAAAAACAAACATATTTGAATTTGTTTGTTTCTAATCAAACGTCTTGACGGCCCACTTCTGCTTCACTGCCTACTCCAACAACGCAATTCTCACCTTTATTCCTTTTTCTTCTGCTTCATTGACTGTTTCATACGTTTATAACCCATTGCATGTTAAGCTGCATCACCTCCACCACCCGTGTTGCCGACTAAGGACTGTTGTAATTGCTTTTTTATAGATACGCCAGAATGAAATATGATGACAGTAGTTCGTTTTATCGATTCTTTGATAGGAGGATTTCTTCTGCTTGAGGATTTCCATTTTCTCATGATTGTCATGTCATGCTGGTCGAGTCGACTCTCTATGGAGTCGTAGGATCGGCTTACTAGAGTGTTCCCAAGCAGATAAGAGGAGGTGAATTTGCTTTAGACATATCGGGCACTCATTCACCGACCATGGATGGATAAAAGGCTTGATGAGCCTAAGCGGGGCCAAGCCGGCTACAACAAGTGTCGTAGGGTACCTCCAATAATGTTCCACATATATGCAAGTATATATATATACTATATATATATATATATATATATACATATGGATGTACATATAAAGATATATATTCATATATTCATATATATCTACATATATACACGTGCATATATATATATACATACATATATGTACGTAATCAATCAGAATTCCTTTATCTGACCGCCACTTGCGGTGGTATGGTCTTCTAATATACCTAATAATGTGAAGTGCTGTGCAAAAACATTTGCCCAACCCGAGATTCGAACGTAGATCCCACTCTTTTCGGGAGCGTATGTTAACCGTTGCACCACCGACGCTCGTCTTGCACACCTCTCTATCTACACTACAATGAGTTATCTGTCAACAGCTAACCGTCGACGATCTGGCGAAGCACCCGCTATCGGCATGGAACCCACTTATTCTAACAGAGTTAGGGAAGAGTGAGATCTGGGTTCGAATCCCGGCTGACGCAAATGTCTTTGCACAGCACTCCACATTATTGGGTATATGTAAATATAAAAAAAAGGATGAAGCTCTCGGCGTTGATCAATCCCTGAGGGATGCGCCATGCATTCGACTTCCATTTTTAACTTCGTTTGAGGTGATTGAATGCACATCTGGCCTCTACAATGACTCGCGGTGGCCTCCCGCTGAACCGAGTCAGTGCTGCTTATCCTCCCAGACATGTCTGGGACCTGTCTGGTACCAATTAACCGACCCCGGAGGGATGGATGGCTTGGTGAGCCATGAGCGCGAGATCGAACCATTGACCTCGTGTGCGACGAAGGGCACCACTAAGCCCTGCTCCACATGCGCTCATACACACACATATATATATATATATATATATTTATTTATTTATTTATTTATTTATTTATTTATTTATTTATACATGTAATATGTTATTTTGATAAATGCGTAGAACGTATATACGTTTCAAGCATAAGTATATGTGTGAATTCTTGTATTTTTTCTTCTCAATTCAAATAATAATTTCGTAGATGTAGATCTTTAATCGTTGATCCATTCTAATTCGACTTCATGCATTCGATTAGCTTCCTCGCACCCATCGTCCATGGAAATTCTCGGACTCACACATGAATTCTGGTAGTGTTTATATATATATATATATATATATATATATATATATATATATATATATATATAAACGCTACCAGAATTCATAACTTAATAACCATAACCAATAACACTTAGTCACATACAGATATATATACATATCTGTATGTGAACATACAGATATATATATATATATCTGTATGTGACTAAGTCGGCTCTCCTACAATTGTCAGGTAGCCGTGATAGAGCTCTTCTCATCATCACAGGCAGTCACCAGCTTTTGTGAATTCGAAGGAGCGCTTAAGCAGATAAAGCTGACAGTAATTTCTCGAATGGGATGCTTGATTGCCCTCTGTACGGAGTTGAAGTTAGGTTTCGCGATTGCTGAGCGACACCATCTTAGCTGTGCTAACCACGGCTCATAAATCCACACATGAAACGCTGGTATAATCTAGAGACTAAGGGTCGACATCGCTAACATTAAAATGGGAGAGCTCCTGTGATGGAATGAAATGACGGGAGTCGAAAAAAAAATCTTCCCATTAATATAATTTTGACGATTTCTTACCTAAAACCTAAAGAATTCGTGAGGACCTTAGTAAAGCAAACAGCTAGCTAACCATCCACAAGCCACTCTGGCCACCGAATCATCATCTCATTTACGGGACCAGCAAACATAATTACCGTCCGTTCCAAGGATACTGACTCACATGCAAAACACCCAACCTCTGCTGAGAGTTGAACTCGCCCGCCACGCGTACCGCCGACGCGTTTAGCCGCTACACCGCAGTGGCCACCGCTCTATCACTCTTTGTTCTCCCCTTTTCTCAAGCGCAGAAAAGATTCCTTTAGATCCCGTCACTATTTGTCAAAATTTATCGATTTTTCGAAAATTCATGAAAATAACTGGGGAACCGTCAGGAAAACAAACAGTGACAAGTTCAGAGCAAATTTTTCCCCTGATTTTTATTGTGAAGATGATTTTCCAAGTAGATCTAAACTACCTAGCTAGTTGTCTAGAAGATATTTTGAAAATATATGTCTATTCTCTTATGAGTCAAATATACTTCACAATTAATGGTCTTCAACCTCTTTATGGGGATTGGTAGAAGTGTGCTCCACAGACAAATTCTTCAAACGTGCGGCCTGCGCGTCGCGGCCGCGTAGCGGTTACTCTAGCAATCATTTCATTTCTAAGGGCAGGTCCGAAATTTTTTACACATTTCTTGTGGAAGCGGTCGGAGCTGTTCGTCGCTTGCTATATAAATTTATTTGAAAAATTAACGTTGTATTTAATTTGCCAGTGGCATTTATCCTCCAGAAAGGTCTTCGAAGATTCCACGTGTTTCCTCGGCTGCTGATTGAGGGGGTTTGTTCTGCTTACGAATTGTGTAGAATGCATACTGAGACGATCCTGGCCACAGTCGTCGAGGAAGGCGAGCTAAGGTAGCCGAGCACTTTCCCCATCTCGTTCGTTGGATGATCGATCACAGGAGAGCTAGGCGACGGAATTGAGCCAGGGCCTTGCGTGGTACACAAGATTACTAACCACTACGGTAAACCGTCCCAACCGAGTTAATCATTAATTTGATAATTTTGGGGGCAGAGCTAATTTTGATCGGACACTTTCCTAATCCCGGATAATTCGTTGTTTCATTGATGAAGCTCGTTTATTCTAAGCATATAGCGTATCTCTTTTAGTCGACTTTTTAGAAGTGATACGTCATTCTTTTTCTCTTCGGCGGATCACACCGTTTTACTTGTAACTGTGAAGGCTTTTTACCTTTCTGAGTCGTTCGAATTACTGTAGGTGTTCGATATCGATCGTCTATATTGATCTTTTCGCGCTTAGATGGTCGTTGTGCTCGTGGAACGATATGATCTACCACCAAAATGGTGGCTTGATCAAGCTTTTTCTACTCGATGCCTCGAAATTCTTGAACTAAGAAAAATAGGAGAATAAATTATAAATTTCACTCTATAATCTTTATTTTTACACATCTGACATCATCATGTGATCTGCAGATCCCGGTACTTATTGGATTTGAGTCGTTTCTTCTCATTTGCATCCTTCCCAAAGGTCTTCTAGGGGTTTCACGTGTTCCTTCTGCTCCGACTTAGGGAGTTCGTCTTCTTATGAATGTCTCATAATTCTAGTCAAATGGGATCTCCTTGCGATCTCGGAAAAGCTAATGTCCCCACTTGGTTCCACGAGAGTATCTGTCACAGGAGGGAGTCAAATCAAGCACTTTGCTTCCAGATAACTTCCCGATGCCGTGCATTACTAACCACACGGCCACCATCCATTCTATGTACGGTTAGCTATGCAAACTAGAATCCAGTTTCCAATATGATTCAAGGGCGTTTTTTCCATAAAAAGTTGATTGTTTCTTCAAAAATCCACCTCCATAGAAAGCAGAAAGTATCTTTGCGTAATAAAATCTTATACCAATGGTTGTGTGGCGAGGAGCGTATGTGGGATAGTGGTTAGAGGTGCACTGCGTCGCGCATCAGGTCAATGGTTCGATCTCGCGCTCATGGTTCACCGAACCATCCATCCCTCCGGTGTTGGTAAGAGTGCTACCAGACAGGTCTCAGACTTTTCTGGGAGGATAAGCAGCACTGACTCGGTTCAGCGGGAGGCCACCGCGAGTCATTGTAAAAGCCACATGCATTCAATCACCTCGAACGAAGTCAAAAATTGAAGACGAATGCATGGCGTATCCCTCAGGCATTGATCAACGCCGAGAGCTTCATCCAGCTTCACCAGTGATTACATTGTGAGAGCAAGATAGTGACTGTTTTATTTGGTGCCGACTTTCTTGACATAAATGGGTATGTATACTCAGCCTTACTCATGTAAACATGTATACAAATGCATATATATATAATATATATATACGTGTATATATATGCGTATATGTGCATACACACGTGTGCTCTTATACAATACATACCACACATACGCATGTACATTAAAAATATATAGGTATATATATATATGTATATGTACGTATATATATATATATATATATATATATATATATATATATATAATATATATATATATACTCTGTCGGCCTTTGCAGATTAGCTCTTTGAGATCTTGAGGTCTCTCGACAACAACAACTGTTTACGTTAATGGATTCTCAATAGCGTTTTTTCTTAATTTCAGATGCATGCAATTCGTGCCCAGGCGACTGTCACCCACCTTGGAAAAAGTATACTTTACACTGGTCTCCATCATAGGTTTCATCTCGAAAATTTCCTCCTATTTCACTGCCTGTGCGAACTTGCCACTCAGTTGTTATCTCCTTAATATTTTATTCTATCTATTCGCCTAGATAGCAAAAAGAAAAGAAAAATTGCACTAATAACATTTGATATGTCATTACGAATCTAGGTGCATTCTGTGTTGATTCTCCACCTTCTATCACTCTCTGCGCTTTCGTGCTAGTTGTGCTTACAAGGCGGAAGACTCGTTCATTATTTAGCTCAACTTCAATAAGCTGTCAGAGTAAGTTATAGGGAAAAGATTGGTTCTCTTCAGATCACTTCTATAGCTAGTATCTCATCATATATAATCATATATATAACGTATATATATATATATACATATATATACATGTATGTTTATACGGCCATAATACGTATGTATATTATGGTATGTACACGTATATATATATATATATATATACTTATGCATGTATATATATGTATACTATAGTATGTAGCTATATATATATATATATATATGTATATATATGGTATGTACACTATATTATGCATGTATATAACATATAGTATGGTATGTACTCGTATATAATATATATATGTATACATTTATGCATGTATATGTATATATATATATATGTATATATAATAGGTTGTGTAAGAATTGCTTGCCGTTTTGATTAATTGGTATGATTTTTGCAATGCTTTGCTGCGAACGAAAGACAAAACTATAGTCAAAATATTTTCCATTAACCTCGATAATTTTCTGCCACTTTTCGATTGAGAGACGAGAATGCTGGCGATGGGCTTGAAATCAACAGTCGAACGCTTCGGCCAGCAATCGGTATATCATTGAAGGAGATTCTCTTCGACCACTCAAGGGCTGGTTGACGGCGAACTTCTTGTGGACGGCCCCAAACGCGACTGATCCTCCAGTCTTCAGAATTTTCTCTCCAGCTTTGAACTTCGTGAGACATCCTCTAGCTGTCCTTTCAACAACCGCGTCATCGCCTCAAGCTCCATTAATTCTCTGCGTTGCTTCACTAGCATTTTCCCATACGTGCAATTCGTGCATGAGTAGCGAGCGAATTTGTTCCCAGGACACCTCTATCTTAAAGCGAATATGAGCAAGCATACCAAAATTACAAGGCAAGTATACCAAAATTACAAGACAAAAATAGCAAAAAATTCTATACCAAAATGCTCGCAAGAAAAATACGCCATTGAACAATGTCAAGATCTTGCTATTTGATTGCAAAATTTACACTAAAAAACCAAAACGACTTCAACTCTCTCCACGTATTACATATATGTATACATGCACACGTATATATGTATGTATATATGCACGTGTACATATACATATGCATGTGTATATGTATGTATACATATATATATGTATATATATATGTATGTATATATATGTATACGTATGTTCCTATGTGGAGGCTGTGTGCGATCGATTCAAGTATGTGTGTGTGTGTGTATGTGTGTGTAGTTGTGGTGTGTGTGTCTGGGTTATGTCCGAGGAGGACAGACGGCACCCCTCCAATGACCAGCGCTTACTAGCCTTTCGAAGCCGAAGATGGCCGTCGTTTTGCCTCGATGAAAGAAAGAGTGGCTCGCTATCGGTCGGCTTTTCGAGCTCACAATTTTTCCCGCACTCAGTTTTCAGTTCGTCTTTTTGAACGTGTTTTGTTGAATTTTGATAGCTTCCATCTAGTCATAGCAGATTTTTATTCGCAAATTCGCTATTTATTCGGTAGAAACGTATGACGAAATAACTATTTTATGTATCCGTTCAGTGCTATGTTCGGTTCTTTTTTTTTCTCTCAAGCGGATTCGTCAGCCTTTCCATGTGTGCCGTTTTTTTATTGTCGACATAGCGAGGGTTTTTTCTTTTTGATCGAGGGAATCCGAGGAATGCTCGGAATCGTTCATTTTGTCCAGAAACGTGTTTCCAGTGAAGATGTTAATGTTTATTACAGTGTAGAATTTTCTTAGCTGCCTCTTCATTCGCGATGAAAAAGATTGTCTTTATTTCTGTTATCATCAGCGTTGTTTAGAATGAACGAGGAACGAATCTATTACAATTACAATGGCTAATTAAGTTAGCGTCGCTCAGAGGAGTGTTTTATTTTTTATTAAATTGATAATTAAAGAAGAAATTCAACATCACAATTTTCTTCTTCAGTTTATTGATTGTAATTTATATTTATAGTAGTAAGCGCTATTATATTTTTCTTCGATTTTTCGATGACGTCATGGAATGATCTTAGTACTGCTTCGTGTTAAAAAGTGAATATCGACGAGCGACTGCTTGATGAATGCTTGATTTTGCTTTTAATCTTATGATCATATGATTTCAGCATTCTGCTCTATTTCCCTTATGTTGCGAGATTCGTTCGTCATCGTCACAATGAAGAAGTAACTAGTTGTCATAACTCGCGGAACGTGTGTCTACTAACCCGAACAACTCTATTTGATCTTATTTATTTATTTCGACGTAAGCCAGTTTTTTTTTTTTTGGAATCATTTTTGATGATGATGTTGATGATTTGATCCAATTATGGCTCATATCAAGCAGCTTTTTTCCACTACATATATCGATGGTGGTGTAGTACTACGTTACACAACACCACCAAAACACATGTACGATGATGCGTAATGAACGGGGGGCTATGGATGCTGTGCTATGCCACCAACAACCGACCATCAACGACGAACCCCCACCACCCAACTGGCGGGGGCCAACCTCACAGTGACCAGCTGATCCATCTTCCCCCCATGAAACACAAACATCTAGGTGGCTTGGAGAGTGCCTTACCCCTACTTCCTACGGCTTCTTTGATTTCCTGGAAGAGATGTTTCATTAACTTTTGATTCCATAATTCTGCTCTGTTAGCTGGCTTTCGTTGGCTCGATAGCGCTCTCTGGCGCCTCATTAAGTCTTACACCTCTCGGAGTCGGCATATTGCTTCGAGAATTGTTTGGGAAGATCGCAGCACTGACTTAAACGATTTGTAGGATACCGCACGTCGTCGGTATAAGCCAAATATTCACTCAATCATCTCTAACGATGCTTTATGAATTCGAATGCATCAATCCTTGCACAGAGATATAGGGACTAGGGGGTCAACGCCGAATGCTCCATCCTTTAGGGGCCTTTGATTCTTCAGCAGTCTGCGATAAAAAATTTTGAGCGCTTAATTATATCTTCAGTAGATTTTAAGATTTGTTGTTCCACAAGGTAAATATAGAAATAAATAGTGAGATTTATAATTTTTTTTGAGATTACTTTCCACATTTTGTGGTAGAAATACGAACTTTTTTCAGTGTATGAGCTAGAATGCCACTACATTATAAAGAGATGATAACTTCGTCACCATATTTATCTCTTCGGAACACCGTCATTTCATCATAGCCAATCTTTCTAAACCCTCTGTTAATTGATTGTCTAGCTCATACGAGATTTGTTCGCCAAAAATGTGTTCCTCACAAAAACGTCGTACATGAAGGGAGTTTATGATTTGAAAGATGGAACTGGTTGCAAGATATATTGTGGTGCCTTTGAAGTCTTTTTATCTCTAAAATCACATTTCAGGCTTTTTTTGTGTGCTCTATCGTTGCATACTATATTTAGATGATGACTAGCATACTGTAATAATTGAATAATTAGTGGTAATTTAGGGCAATGAGTTGGAACAATGGTGCCATGATGTGCGACGTGATGCCGACGATTAGTGAAGATGGTGTCGACAATGTGACGAACACTGACGATCACTCGCACGATGCTAACATCGAACAAGTGTGTGATCGTGGTCCCCTCTAATGTAGAAATGATGATTGGGTTAATCAGACAATAAGCACTCATAGCAATTCATTGGCCATGCTGTCGTGGGTGATATTTGTGGTGTTGAGTTGGAGAGCTGAAAAAATAATTCCCTATGCCGAATGTCTATCAAACTCGGCATAGATTGAATAACTCATAATTTTTTCCTTGACAAACAGATGCGATGTTGCTAATAATAGAATTCAGTTGATACATCGATGCAGAATAATAACAATACAGTAGTTGACATTCCGGAGATTCCGCCTTCTTCAAACTGGTCTAGTTGTTTTTAGTCTTCCTGTAAGAAGATTCGAAAGAAACCCAGAAATAATTAAACAGCCAACTGCTGAAAAAAGTGAAAACGCCGAAACGTCGGCTGTGATATTATTATTGTGCTGCATTATTGTATCATCAAATTCTGTTGTTAACAGCCTCACATCTGCTTATAACCCTTACGGGACCGTGGACCCATGGTCTCTGCGTCTCTATCTCCAGCGTATTGCGTCTAACGATGGCGTCTCCCCAGCGTGCTATTGTTAGACGCAACACGTTCAAGGTTAGACGTCATTATTAGACGGATCACTCTGGAGGTTAGAGAGGCAGAGGCTGTAGGTCTATGGTTCCGTAAGGGTTAAAATTGTTGGGGGTATTGTCAGTATCTGGACACTTAGATACTTGCACTGGCCCGTCACTACTGATACTGCGGGCCCCAGCACAGCTAAATTGTGCTGGTTCAGCTCTTCTGCCCAGTGGAGTCATCACGTTAGAGAAGCCGCCGGCCCTTGTGGATTAGAGGCACATTAGCTCTTTGCGGCTAATACCTACCAAGACGGTGATCATTCCTGGTACGGTTTACTCTTGGCTGGGTTTTCCGAATGGAAACGTTTGACTCTTCAGCTTGGGCGGCCCTGTTGGAGAGTTGAACCCCCGCTTTCTTCGCAGTCCGACTTCCAGGAACACCGCTCAGCCACGATGAGGTGGAAAAACCATTTGATAGGCATCAAGTATCGTCATTGGTTTGTCTAATGACCGTTGTCACTCTTAGGGCTTCCTAAAGTGTTTAGTCGATAATTTTATTCATGCCATACATTCTAAGCACAGGATTTTTTCCAGAAAAACATATTGTGATATCTTAGTATTTTGAGAATCAGCATTTACAAGTTTCAGCTGATGGTTAACATGCTGGAAGATCGCGATAAATTGCAAGAACAGTTGGAACAGTACAAACGTCAGGTTGAGGATAGCAATCAACGTACCCGTGATCTTGAAAAAGAAAAAGAAAGTCTTCGACGTCAATTTGAAATGCATACACAGCATTTACCCAATGTGAGTTATGTCTCTGTCCTATTGAGGATCTCATTTATTGATGAAGTGTGCACTAAGTATCCGTGTAGTGCAATCTTGCTGGTATACGGTAGTGGGCTTATCTGTGAGTGCTTCGATGTGGTTCGAACCTCTATGACACGATACTAGCTGGACTGACTGCTATATGTGAACGTTGTCATTTTATCAGGCGTGAACTTTTGAGATAGTTTCCTTCATTATGGTGGTCACGTATCCACATCGGTACCATTATGGTGTGTCAAGACCTTTTCAAAAAATCAAACTCGATTTCAGAATCACCGTTTGTCAAGCTATCAAATCAGTGATAGAAGTCCGTTGAGAAGCCATTCGGAAACCTCGTAGCCGATCAAAACATACGCTCCGAATGTGGAGCGCATTCTTGTTTTTGTTGCTGTCGCGCACTAGAAAGACGTTTTTGATGTATAGATATATAATTGAAGTCGCAGAGATTTGAGCTATCCAATATTTATTGTTGAAAAGTTGTAAGCTTGTTGATGGCTGCGATTCACGTATTAGCTAGTGGAATTACGGTATCAGATTCAGATTGGTTCGAATGTTAAGAAATTACTATTTAAAAGGAAGGATGTGAAGTACCGAAACACTTCTTTTAGTTGATATTTAGGTGCTTAAGTGTTTATAGATGTTATTTGATTTCTCTATCATTTTGGGCGGACACCTCTGTTACTTTGATGATTTTCTGTGATTTTCATCTAGAGTGACTTCTTTCAGGAACTACAATCCATGACAAAAGAGCTTGTACAGATTCGTGAACAGCTACTCGAGAAAGATGAGGAAATCGTGGAATTGAAGGCAAGAACATGGCAGCAGCATTTATCTCTTACGTGCTATCCTGTTGGTTTTGTTATCAACGTCTTTTATCGATGTCTTATGTTCAGGCCGAGCGAAACAACACCAGATTGCTATTAGAACATCTGGAATGCCTTGTTTCTAGACACGAGAGGTCTTTACGAGTTACTGTGATGAAGCGGCAAGCTCAAAGTCCTGCCGGGGTAAGATATGCATTTTCTACTCTCCGCTTCTTCTCTACGACTTTCGTTCCAGGTCTCATCTGAAGTCGAGGTACTGAAGGCCTTAAAGAGTCTATTTGAACATCACAAAGCATTAGACGAAAAGGTAATCACAACCTTGACACTGTGATATTAAAGAGCCATCCAATATTTTTAGGTTAGGGAACGGTTACGTG
Source organism: Parelaphostrongylus tenuis (assembly GCA_019055375.1). NCBI lineage: Eukaryota > Metazoa > Nematoda > Chromadorea > Rhabditida > Metastrongylidae > Parelaphostrongylus > Parelaphostrongylus tenuis. Next base: position 64,951 of record JAHQIW010004482.1, on the reverse strand, counting down.
TTGCTATGGAACGAGTTGCTACACTCGAGGAGGAGTTAACGTCAAAAGGTGAAGAGAATTCTGGCCTCAAAGCACGATTAGCGATGGTAGCCGCCGAGGCCGAAGAGGCAGGGGTATTTTTTTTTAATAGGATTTTTTAGTTTTTTGAACTGGACATGTCATAACTGTAATGTGTCCACCACATTCCTCTTCTTCTGTTTTCGAACTAGTCTTGATTGCAGGCGAAAGGTCAGAAAACAAATGGTGCATTGAGTAGTGAATCGGCTGCACGGATGGTAGAAATGCAAGAGTTATGTGAGCGTCTGAAGGTGGAATTGACAAACACCCTCAAACAACGACAAGAGCTTAGTGAAAGGTAGAACTCGAGCTTATCTAGACATGTTCAATCCATAATCCTTGCTAGTTCCTGCACTATTCTAGAAATTCTGAGCTTGAAGCTCAACTGTCGGCTGCACAAAAGGACACACACTCATGTCAAGAGCAGCAAACTAAGCTGAAAAATCAGCTACATGAGGTTTGTTCCCTTCACCTTGGTAATGCTTATTATTTTGTTTTTGCTTGTTTACTAGTGTATTTTTTCTTCTAATAACTCCTAAAATTGCGGCTTACTCTGCTTATTGAGCGTTGCTTTACTTTCTCTTTTCTTAAAAGTGTTGGCGTCTAATTTTTCTAAAAGTGATTTATTAGGTCTTTCCATAAATTTTGGCACTAGAGCAATAAACACCAAATTCATTAACCAGAAGTAATTAAAATTCCATCATTTTGGTATCGTTCAACTGCGCATTTTCTTGAGGAACATTTTGGTATACAATTTGTCTATACTCACTTTAAGATGGAACCATTGTGGGAACAAATTTGCTTTCTACTCACTTAGGAATGGAGCTTTGCTAGCGAAGCTGCGCACAAGATTAATGGAGCTTTCTGTGGACGGCCCGGGCACGACTGATCCTCCAAACTGTTCTCTCCAGCTTATATTTCGCTAACCACTTCCTAGCCGCCCTTTCGCAACCGTATCATTCCAAGCTTCGTTCATCTCACGCTTATTCACTAACATTTTCGCTTACGCGCCATTTTTCCATGAGTAGCAAGCGAATTTGTTCACAGACAGTTCTCTACTCAAGCAAGTAAAGAAAGTTGTATACCAAAGTGTTTGCAGGAAAATGTACGATTGAACGATACCTTTATCGCAGTTAGTTACTTCTGGCTAATAAATTTGGTATTTATTTCTCTAATGCCAAAACATTTAAATTTGATAAACAGAAGAGGGGGGGGGGGGGGGGGAGGGGGCGTTGTGATTAGAGGTGTGCGAACTCACGTGGGTTGACGGTTCGATGCCTCGTTCATAGCTCACTACGTCTCCAGTTCCTCCGAGCTCGTCGGGAAATCGATGCCTGGGAGGATAACACTGACATATCACATCGCCAGGCCACCGCGAGTCATCGTAAAGGTCAAATATGCATTCAGTCATCTCAAACGTTAAGATGGAGACTAATGCATGACACATCTCTCAGGAGTTGGTCGGCGGCGAGAACTTTATTTTTTTTTCCCTTTCAATTAAACGAATATTGGAACGATGAGTCAAAAATGGATTTTGTATATTTTTAGGTTACAGGGGAATAAATGAATATTCAACCTCATTGACTGTGCCAGAATTTTTCAAAAAAGTGTGAGTAATTATTCAAAAGCTCGCATCTCTGGCTAGAACCGTAGGTGGCCGCTTTTCAAAAAGACCTCTTCATAACGCTGTAAAAATCACATAAACACATTTTTCTCGCCGGAGAGAGGTCTTTCTAGACTATTAGTAATCATTCGATAGCGTAGGATTCAAGGATTCCAACGATGTGGTTATTTTTTGAAAAAAACCGTTTCCTCTGCAGTGGAACAGGGATAATAAGGTCAGCTTTGCATACATGGGGAAGGGTAATTTTGCTTATCCGCCGGTGTGAGGGGAGAGGGTCAGGGCGGATGTGGCCGTTCCAACACGCTGGTCGATTGATTAGCCCTTCCGTGGGCCATAGGAAAGTACAATTCTTGTTGCTCAGTTAGGAAATGTTTCTCGGAACTCCGAGAGCAAACATCTGTTTATAATTATAAGAGATTTTATCTACACGTTCATGTGCTTTTCGTGCCTCCAGCGTATTGATACTTGGATTGCGCGGCCGATGTAAAACATAATTTCATTTTGAGTGTTACAGCGTTATAAAAGGATTTAAATAAAAATCGACCACCGTACGGCTTTAGCAGTAGATTCCGGCTTTCGAATGATACTAATACTCCTATGAAAGGTTTTTTGTGCAGCGAATGAGGTGGAATATTCATTTGTTTCCTTATAACTGAAGAGGACCGCATTTTGTTTTCACAGTATAACAATGTCTATAAGTATATACCAAGTCCTTGTCTTTAAAGAAGAAGCCGAGCTTTTTTCTTTATGTGTCCATGTAGCACTCGCGAAGCCTTTTACTGTGTCGAACGTGTTAATTCCATTTTGGTTCATCAGTCGTCCTCATTTCAGGTCGAAGCACAACGTAACGATCAAGAAGCTCGAATCTCAACGCTTGAGAGCCGATTTCTTGCTGCACAGAGGGAAGCAACGTGTATACGTGATCTGAACGACAAACTAGAGCACCAGGTCGTTTATTTTTGTCTGCCATCGTGTGATGTAGTGGTTAGAGATGGTCTCCGGTACAAAAGTGGTCTACGATTCATCCCGTTACTATAGCTCACTAAGCCTTCCATCTCTCCGAGGTCGGCGAATTGATATCGCACTTGTCTGGGAGCACAGCAGCGCTGACTCGATGTATCGGTAGGCTACACAAATCACTGTAAAGACCAGACAAGCTTTCAGTCCTCCCAAATCCTCCATATAGTCGAATTCAGTACACCTCCCTCAGAGACTGGTCAGCATAGCAAGCTTCAGGGCTTTGTTCTACCCCTAGATTAACTTTTACGGAGCCATGGACCCAGCCATCTGCGTGTCCAACAACCCAGGGTGTTGCGTCTAACAATGGAACGTGTGGCGTGTAACAATGGCCCTGGGAAGTCTGGGTTAATCCACCTGGCGCATCAGGTCGAATCTGCTGCTCTAACAATGGCACGTTGGACTTAGACATCGTTTTAATAGCCACACGCTGTAATCTCAGACGCAACACGCTGGGTCGTTAGATACGCAGAAGGTTTTAGGTCCATGGTCCCGTTAGCGTTAAATGGGACGCATGTAGCGCAACAAGTAGAGCTGTTCTTGCCGGTTCGACCTAACCTCGAGCTGACTAACCCAGACTTCCAGTCCTCCTGGAGTCGGAAGAATCACACCTGACTGTGTGGAAGAACACTAACTCAATCCTCAGATTGGTCCTGGTATGTCATCATTAGTCCAAATATTCGTTCACTCACCTATAGAGAACTTGAATTCTTAGCGTATCCAAATGAAACTAGATGAATCTTGAATTCTTCTCCTTTTATCCATCAGGCGGTAATCTTTAGAACTTTTTTGGGAGTCTAATCGCTCTACGTTCTGATTTGAGTATATCGGTTAGTGGTCGGTCTGTTTAACATGTTTTCCTGACTAATGAGTCACATATAACTCATATTCTTTCTGGCTACAAGTCGTACTACACGGACTTGTGTTTCTTTCCTTTATGTACTGACTTTATAGCGTATTGAATACAGATTTTGATACTGGTCGTGATGACCACACATTTAAAATTATTGATTTACCTAAACTGTTTTTTCTCAAACAAATTTTGCGAAAAGAGACTTTTGATAGGAAGAACCCACCATATCGGTTATAGCTGTCGAGGCGAGTACGGAGATGTCTTTTCTGTAATTTAACACTAAATTTTGGTAATCGACCTACCTTTGTTGTTTATGAATTCGGTGGCTATCATCAAAAGAGTTAGCCTGCTTGTCATGTCTTTTAGAGGATTTAAAATCTTTTTCTTTTGCTTCCTTTTTACAGACCACTCACGGTTAAATGGTATAGAATTTGAGAATACAAAAAATGATGTCGTAAAGCTAAAATATTCTACGAAAATCTTGCAAAAGCTCACCAACCTCTGACAGCAAGTTTTGACATGCTTTGAGGCTTTTTTCGATCGTTACAAAGATTGAAAAAGGGGCCAAAATTATGTCTGTCAGTGATATTCTCTCCCTTACTGATCGAAAAACCCAATTGACTAGGTAAAAGTCTGAATTTCATTAGAAAACTATAACTTTATGACCATAACGCGCCCCACCTGCAGGTCGACCGCGCCGCGTGCCAGGCGGAAAGTCAATTTCGTAACGAAATGGATAAGAACATGGTATAGCAAAATTCAAGTGAACTAATGAATACAATGGAAAAAAGCTTTTCCATCGTTTGTAGCGGAAACAGCGGACTTTATGAGTCAGGCGTGTGACATAGGGTGGGCGCAGTGATGAGTTCGGTCTAATCCGGCTTGTCCCTCATATCGAAGTCAAGTGCGTGGAAATTGGTTGTGGTAAATGCGTATTTCATGTGCAAAGCACTGAATCGTGAATTTTCTTCATTCGTTTTTGAAAGGGCGTATGTGGCGCATGGATTTGAAGTACCTAACGACATACACGTGGTCGATGTTTGATCTGACGCCCAAGGCTCACCAAATCCTCTATCCCTCCCTATTCGGCGAATGGTATCACACTTGTTTGGTATCATGGCTACATGGCCTCGATACATCGGTAGCCCGCCGCGAGTCATTGTAAAGGTCAGATATGCATTCGAAATACTCCAAGCGTACTCGATGAAGTAGATTACATGGCAAATCTCTCGACTGTTTAACGTCGAAAATTTTATTTTTTCATTCTCTATCGTTCTTTGAAGCCATGGATTTTCAGCTTGCAATAAAGATGCGGCTGTACGACTGAGCGAAGAGAAGGTGCGGTCTCTGCAAGAACGTTTGGAACTGGCAGAAAAGCAACTAGCTCAGAGTCTCAAAAAGGCCGAATCATTACCATCTGTTGAAGCTGAGTTACAGCAACGGATGGAAGCGCTTACTGCTGCGGAACAGGTTCGTATGTCTATCCCTTCTCTTAGAAGGTCACAGTCCAAGTGGACTTCATATTGCTTTTCAATTACGTTGACTACGATGTAAAGCAATACTTCTATGTTTGGAACTATCCGTTTATGGATTTATTGTTCGCCTATCCATTTTCTCATAATTGTCATCTGAGCCAACATTTTATGTGATAGGGCTGACTTATAGAGGCAGGTACATGTGTTTCGACCTTGACGATCTTATCAGTCGGGCGGTACCCTTCGTCTTTTGCCAATCCTCTCGGGTGGCATTCGTTTTCTTTTGTCAATTTTTTTCTGAACGCATTAGTCAAGGACAAGTTATAACCGATCAACTCAGAAATTAGAGTGACCAGTCTCTTAATCGGGCAAAAAAGGAACCTCTACATTTTTAGACGGATTGGACTCATTCGGTCAGTGAATGAGTCAAATAATTGGCATTACCTTCTTTGCCATTTTCTATGTAGGTTGTACTTAGTGGCAGAAACTATCATTTTGGGGCTCATTGCCGTGATTTTGTTAGTTTGAGGGATACTAAGAGGATCTTTTTTTGCAGAAGCAACTTTCTGCCGAAGAACGAGTCCAACGGTTGGAGCGACAAGCTCTTGAGTCTTCAGCAGAACTAGAACGAGCCGTTCAGAGAGAGAAAATGAATGAGGAGCACAGTCAGCGGCTGAGTAGCACTGTTGACAAGGTCAGTTGTCTTGTTGAGGAAATTTCCTAGTGATATTCACGATGATTACAAATTTTAGCTTCTGTCTGAGTCGAACGACCGCTTGCAGCTGCACCTCAAGGAGCGCATGCAAGCATTAGATGACAAAAATCGACTTACCCAGCAGTTGGAGAACACGAAGAAGATCTATGACCAGGTATCAGGTCGTTCTATAATTTTGGCATTGGAGCAGTAAACACCAAATTTATCATCCAGAAGCGATTAAAATTGCATGATTTTGTTATCGTTTATTTGCGCAACTCCTTGCGAAGGTTTTGGTGCACAAATTGCCCATACTTGCTCTGACGAAGAGTTGTTTTGGAAACAAATTGACTTGCTACTCATGCCACTAATGGCGCTTATCGAGAAATGATAATGATGTGGCGCTCAAGATTAATGGAGCCTCCTGTGGACGGCCCGAACTCCACATATCCTCCGACTATTTTATCCAGTTTTCAACCTGGCGAATCACCCTCTAGCCGTGCTTTCTGCAACCGCGTCCTCGCTCCAAGCTCCATAAATTTTGTGAGTTGCTTCATTAGCGTTTTGAACATTTTCACCTACGCGTCATTCGTATATGAGTAGTCAGCGAATTTGTTCCCAAGGCAGTTCCATCTTAAAGCAAGTATAGCCAAGTTGTATACTAAAATGTTCACAACAAAATGCTCAATTGAACTATACTAAATCTATGTAGTTTTGATTACTTCTGGTTAAGAAATTGAGTGTTCATTGCTCTAGTACCAAAATTTATGGGACGGCGTAATAGTATTTGTTTGTGTTTATGTGGTTATCACGTCACATCAGCCTTTTCATGTCATTTGTCTACTATTCGTAAAATATCTCTTAGCCTAATTTGAATGATCGACAGGCCGAGCGAACAAAAGAACGCTTACAACGTGACAATGATTCACTCCGGCAAGAAATCGAGGCCCTTCGTCAGCAACTGTACAACACTCGAACTGCCCAATTCCATTCAAGGTGCATTTCTTCAGTGATACTAATAGATTTTTTGTGTCAAAATAACATATGATAGAATATGGGTTTTGACTAATCTCTGAGGGTACGCCAAGCATTCCCTTTCATCTAGCATCATTCGAGGTGATTGAATGCATATCTGGCTTTTAGAATGACTCACGGTAGCCTACCAATGTATCAATTTAGTGTTGTAATCCTCCCAAGCAGTCTGGTAGCAATCGGTTAACACCCTAGGGCTGAGAAGCTTCGTGAGTCTTGGACGCGGAATCGAACCATCAATCACGTGGGCGTGCAGGGCATCTCTAACCACTGTTCCACGCGCATCCTTTTTTATGCTGACATTTCTGAGTTGTAATCTGATGATAAATTTATGTCAGTTATGAACTAGATTTGAAAAAGGTAAAGTTTATTGGAGTACTCATGAGTTTGCCTCATATGATCTGGAGACTAGCAGTTGAATGACTCCGTGGGTTCAGCCATATCTTCTGGTTTTCAATGGAACACTAGGCGGTAATCAATGGCGAACAACACTTTGCAGGACATGCTGCTGTAAGGATACATCTAGAATCCGAAATTAGTCTGGAATAACCCGATAGATAAGGGGCTTCTGTCTATATCCTTTCTCAAAAGGTTCACCTATGTTGCCGACGTGTTCATTTATACACAAGATGGGAGTGCTCATCTGTTGAAAGGTAGCAAGGAGTGAGATGTACATGGGAATCGGTGTAGAGGCTTCGAAGTAAATTGGTCTTCAGGGTATTGCAATTGAAGTTGACCTTGTCTATACTGAGTTTTTGTGAGGCAATATGGAACTCGATAGACGAATTACATGTAGTACAAGTAATACGTCGTAATTTAATTTTGTTACATTAGTAAAATTCACGTGTGGCTCAGTGGTTAGAGGTGTTGTGCGACACACAGTGCTGCATCAATCGATGACATGGTTTGATCCCGCACTCAAGGCTCATCAAGCCTTCTATCACTCTGCGGTATGGTGACCTGGTACCAGACTTGTGTGGGAGGGCAGCAGCATTGACTTGATACATTAGTAGGCCACCGCGAGATATTCCAAAAGCCAGGTGCAAATTTAATAACCTTGAACGATGCTACGAATGGAACGAATGCATGGCGCATCATCCCTTTAGGGTTGGTAAACACCGAAAAGTTAATTTTTTATCCCGTTCTTATTGATGAAAATGTGTGGTCTTGGTGATTTTGTTCATTTTTTCAGGATGCATGCCGTGCTTCCGCCACCGCTACCACTGGTGGTTCCCAACGGAATAACTGCCCCATCACAACAAACCGTTGTTCCTCAACAGTTCACCGCTTCTTCCTATGCTAGCCCAACACCGAACTATGCGACTGTTGGAGTTCGCAGATCGAACAAAGGACGAATCAATGCACTACAAGTACGAATGTCTCATATTTATATCTCTGATAATCATTCTTATCGATAAGGATTTTTCTTCTAGCTGGCTGTCTTTGAGCCTAATATGATATATAACTATGTATTCACTAATGTTGAGTGATATGCAGAACTTTGAGCACCTCGGTTGGGAGTTGAACCCGCGCCTCACCTTCTGCGAAAGTCTGTTCTAACTACTGAACTACCGGGGTTCCCGTATGATGTTACTCTTTTGCGGAGCAGAGAAAGAACTGGTCGGATTTATGTATCAATAGTTGCTAGTGTAATTGGGTCCAATACCGCTATTTGCTAAATACCACGCTAAATTGTTGACGGTTTATGGCTGACAAGATCGATATCTTGTATCTTAGAACGAGTGGTAGTAGAGAGCCACAATACCATGGCAGTGCGGTGGTTAGTACGTGCCCCACGGAAAGGGTGATACACGTATTCAACTCGCGCCGAAGTATAAAGTTTCGAATATCACTCATCATTATTGGATATATGCTTAATTTTGTTTTGGTCTACTTTCTTTATATTTTCGTCTAGACAGCTTCATCACTTGAACGGTTATCTTGTCGCTTAAGAAAACTAACCCTTCACTCGATTAAGGGCCCAACCATCTGCGTCTCTAGCCCACATAGTGTTGCATCTAACAGTGGCGCGCTGGAGTTAGAACACCATTGTCAGAAACAACAAGCTCCATTGTTAGACGCAACACGCTGAGGGTTAGAGCCGCAGACGGTTGGGTCCATGGCCCATAAGGTTAAGGTTGAGATTCCCTCATTTGATAATATCCAAGTTATCTTATAAATGATAGTAAATGCAAATGAAGTACTCACTTTGTCTACTTTTCCACCTCTTTTTTTACTATCGAATTTTCTTACACGTTCCTGTCGAGTTTAGGAAGATCCATCTAAAGTGCAAACACTTAATGAACAGGAATGGGATCGACTACAACAAGCGCATGTTCTCGCCAACGTACAGCAGGTCAGTAGAGGATAGTAAATAACGTTAGCGCAGTTGATAGAGACGCTCTACAACACAACACTTGGTCAATGGTTCGATCGCACGCTTAAGTCTTACCAAACCTGGCCTGTCAACCCTCCGGGATTCGGTGAAGTGGTACTAGACTTATTTGGAAGATTCGCAACACTGACTTGAGATGCACCTGTAGGTCACCGCAAATCATTGTAAAGGCCAGATTTGCATCCAGTAACCTCCAGCAATGCTACGAATGGAATTGGTTGCATGGCTCGTCCCTTAGAGATTGATCAACGCTGAGTGTTTTATTCTTTTTTACTCCTGAAATTTATTATTTCCCATTTTTCGTTTGCTCCTGTTGTAATGTTTCAGAATGGGACGAATGTTAAATCTTCCACTTATTTTAGATGGACTTTGTTCAAGTTTGCCAAGATTGAACTCAGGTAATGAGTTTTCCAAGGTGCCAATTTTACAGGCTTTTTCATCGTCGTCAATGCTGGACATAGGAGGAGGAGGGACAATGCAACGGACATCCCTAATGAAACAGTCTTCACAACAACCGGATATCCTCATGAGCACCTTACCTCAACATGTGAGCGTTTCTGTGTTGTGATATTCTTAGCACTAATGAGAAATATCGGTACCTTTTCGTCTCTGCACTCAGTTCCATCCTTTCGGGAACTTTGCATTTTCTGCATTCTTGAGGTTATTAGTAATTAAATAGCTTAATTTCAATAGGGTTCTTAATTTTTGAAAGGACAGTTTAAGGCGGTGTAGCAGTGAACATAGAATTATGTTTCACACTCCTATTGAGTAGACGCAAAGTTGTTGGTAACATTATTTGTCCTAAACACTATTGGCTAACTTTCGGCGAACCTTTTCCAATATCTGGAACAGTCAAATTGGTATCCTAACTACTCAGTTAATCCTTTCGGAGCCGTGGACGCACTTTCTCTGCATCTCTGACCCCCAGCGTGGGGACGCATGGGATGTATCATTGTATTATTTCAATCGTATCACTGTTATTATTTCATGTGTAACTTGTATGTAGATATATAACGTTATAAGTAGGAAAACAGAACCTAAAAATACAGGTGAAATGAAAACAATGGAGCGTTCAATGCCATTCCCACAATGGGGGCTAGAGAGGCAGAGTAGGTGGGTCTGCGGTGCCGAAACTGTTAAGAGATCAAATCATTTAGGAGGAAGAGATACTTTCCCGTTGTCTATGCGCATTTTTAACCCCCGGGGAACAACGAGTTTTCTGCTTCTTTCGAGTTTACTTATTATTCGACTGCTTGTATTTCGACAATTTAAATTGTCTGCTTTATTTTTGAAAAGGATTTCTTAATGAGCTGTAGCAGAAACATTAGAACGCTTGTTTTATTGTTCTGTAAGCTTAGGCTTTATATTGCCAAGTTGTATCGCCAAATAAACCCGTATTTAAGCTTGAGCCTAAACAGCCTGGGCCTATGCACGAAAAGCATGTTAAAATGTGGAATACCAGAGTCATTTGTTTTATGGAGAGTTTTTTCAAGCGAGGGAAGACAGATTCAATAAAAGAAATTGCACGCCACATGTGAATTTTGATGTGGTATTAATCAGCCGTGTGATCCTATATACAGCCAATCACACACCCTAGTCGACAAGAAATGCGTACTTACTTCAAAACCCAATTTCCTTTTGGCTGCTACATGGCACTGAAAAGTTCTTTTCGAAAACAAGTATTCTATTGAAATCACTGGGATTTAAGCTATCGCATGTTACTAAAAGTCTAGTGGAATAGCTCTGTCCAGCGAAAAATGGGCTGAATCGAGACAACTAGTTTTATTTTTTATTGCTACAGCACATTGAAAGTGTCATTCAGAAATAAAGTATGGCATTAAAACTGTGGAGATTCGAGCTATCAAAAAACTACTAAAACTCTCAAAAAAACAGGAAGATCGTCGTCCTCAAAGGGTTGAAAATGTGTGCTGATAGCAGAAATATACCGAAATATCTAACGGGGTATCCTGTTTTTCGAATAAAATTGCTTGTAGGTTCGTATTATACTTTCAAAGTCTATGGCTGACATTTTGGCGATATCGCCTTCTTCATGGCTACCTAGACCTACTACGTGCATGCTTCTGAGGAAGGCGAGATCACCAAAACGTTATCCGTCGATTTGAAGGGAGAAGTACTGAGCTCGTTCAGTTTTCATATAAATATAATGTATTTCCTAAAATATTTTCTTTTGCTTATGCCGATCTTAAATGGATGTCAGTCTTTCTGTTTGTATCTGTCAATGTTCTTCGTGTTCTTCTCTACAATCTTCTGTTTTGTTAGGGATCACAAGACGCACACGTGCTTGCTTCTATGCTTCAAGAAACGGCTAGACGCCATAAATTCCGAGATTCGGTGAGTTTTTGTAAAAAAATATGTGGTTATCGATTGATGTAGTCGTATTAACTAGTAGTTTTTGGTGAAAACAATCTGTAAGCCTATGGATTGTATAAAAGAGCGCATGTGGCGTAGGTGCTTAGAGGTGCTATGCGGCACGACACGTGGTCGATCAATCAGTGGTCGGTGGTTGACCTCACCACGCTCAACGCTCACCGAACCTTCTATCCTTCTGGAGTCGGTTAATTCGTGCAAGACTAGTCTGAAAGAATGCAGCACTTGGCAGCATCGGGAGCCATTGTTAATCATTAGAAAATCCAGACATGCATTCGGTCACCTTTAGCGATCATGGGATGAAGTCCACTGCTCGACGCATCCCCTCAGGGTCTTTGATAAGCGCGCCGATAGGTCTGTACCTTATCCTTTATTACTGAGTAGTGTGTTTAAAATGCTCACCAATAAACTTCGGATTTCAGGATGATCCAACAGGAGAAGCACACGCTGAACGAGCTGCCGAAACACTTGGAATCCAAAGCGAGAAATGAGTATATGGAGGACCACATCACTTCTCGTAGTACTCCTCGTAATAGTCCTCAACATGATTTCCTTATCAATAAGTATAATACGGTTAGTGTTCCGATACACTCCTGGCTATTTATATTAAAAATTCACTTTTGTTGGCAGTCTTTTCTACCTCTCACATATGTTCAACTCTTTGGGGACCGTATGCTGCGGAAACGTAGCACGCGGGGCGACGTTGCATCTTACCCAGCTACTGACTGAATGGTGCGTCGGCGTTTCGGAGCAAGGGAGGCAGGCAGGCATCTACAGGTCCATTGCAGCCGCAGATGCTGTTTGCCTGCGATTGCCACGCGAGCGGCCAGCGCGGCGCCGCCAGCTAACATCAGTGCTCCCCAAGGTGATAAAAGTTGGTATGTGGTATGACATATCCCGACGGAGTCTTTTGTGGGTCCGTAACACTTAGGTAATAAGCAATTGAAGAAATTTCTTGGACTTTTTGTCTATTTTATTGATCTTATAACTTTAGTTACCAGCGAACGCTTCAACATCACAAGCGAGTCGAGATATGGATACATACGGTCATGCAGTAGGTTTCTTACTTCATTTTTGGTTGTCATAAACAGATCAAATCACCCCATTCATCACTAATACTAAAACTTCAGATGGTTGATGACTCGATGGTAGGTGATCTTGATTATACACCAAGAAGACGACAGCTACGTCTAGATCACGTGCAGCAGCAATTACAGGTTGGTTATGTAATTGCTGAGCTTAGATGTGTCACTGTATGACACTATTTCGCAAAAGTTACTTCAAGGATCTAAGAGTATGAGTGCTGTGCAGAAATTTGACCCAATGCTGGAGCTGAAGCTACGTTTCATGCATTAAGGCGACGACCCATAGCTGACCACCAAACCCGACCAAACCTGTTAAACGTTGCTTTCTGCCAACTGCGAAGGTGTAGTGGTAACACGAGCCTTCTTCATAAGTTCAACGCCGGTTTAACCCTCGCCTAGAGTTGAATGTTCGCACACCACTCAATACTTTTAGGTGTATATTCGTGGGTATCGTAACATAGTTCGAAGCAATAAATAAAGAAAAGGTGTTGGGTGAAGCTGGATTGTTCAAGGGTCGTTACGACGAAGCCGATCGAATGAGTCCGGCTTCATCAGTAGCGTCATCTACTGACGGGTTTGTGCCAAAAAAGAAGCGGTCGTCGAGTTCTGGCGGTCTGAAGACATTGGGACGATTGTTTAATAAAAAGAAATTTCAAAGTGACGTGTACAGGTTTGTAAAAGCCCAGTTTGATACTCTGTTTGTTGAATACGCATCAAGGTATACAATTCTTTCTTTGAGAAGGGATGCGGGTGCCTACTCAGATAGCGAAATTTCTACCGGTGGTGATGGTCGTAACGGTGAATTTGATAGACGAAAAAAGAAGAAAATATGAGCTATTGGAAGAGGTACGAGAGTAATTAAAAATTGTGTGTTTTTCTGACGAATGTGTGTGGCACGGTGGTTAGCGCCTACGGAACCGTGGACCCACGGCCTCTGCGTCTCTGGCTTTGAACATGCTGCGTCTAACAACGGAGTCTAATGGCGCTTGCCATGAGACGCAGTACGCTGGGGGTTTAGACGCCATTAGTGAATTAAACACGTTGAAGGTTAGGGACGCAAAGGCCGTGGGTCCACTGTTCCGTTAAGATTGGTGATGTTCTGCGACACATACACGGTCGGCCAATCGATGGCCGGTGGTTTGATCCTGCGCTTAAGGCTCATCAAGCCGTCCATCCTTTGAGTCGATGAACTGAATTAAACTTAACTGGGAGGATAGCACCATTGACCTCAGTACATCAGTAAGCCATCACGGGGTCATTGTAAAGGCCAAGCGATACACATTTAGTCAGTTGAAGCGATGCTACGAACGAAGTGGAAAGCATGGCGCATCCCTTAGCGATTGATGAGCGCTGAAAACTTGATCCTTTATTTGTTTTTGCTTTCTTGGTATCAAAAAAGCGAGCACAAAACTGATTTGCTGGTTCTTGATATTCTATGGGTACTACTAGTGTCTTCCACTTACTATCCCATTTTTATTGGCCCTCCCATATCCTTCACGACGATCATTCCGCAATTTATGCAATGAATAATATTGTCAATAGTGTCAAGGTCTTTTATGGGGTCATTCCGTTGGTTTGTCAGAACTGTAAAAGTAATCCAGTCATTAGCTTCCGCTAGTTATGGTCTGAGATTAGCTTCAGTAACTGATGATCATAGTTAAAGCGCGTGTGAGCGCAGTGGTTAGAGGTGCTCTACGACATGCACGGTGACGATCAGTCGATGATTGATGGTTCGATCCCGTCTAGTAGGCTTACAAAGCCTTCTATCCTTATGGGGTTGGCAAATTGGTGCCAGACTTGTCATAGAGGTTAGCAGCACTCACTTGGTACATCGGTAGGCACCGTGGGTCATTGTAGAGATCTTATCATCTCAAATGATGCTATTAGTCTTCTCATGAAATTTGGCACTAGAGCAATGAACACCAAATTTATTGACCAGGGGCGATTGAAATTGCTTAACAATCTATTCAAAGTATGCACCATCAGCCTCAGCAGATTTCTGTCATTCTTCAGACGAAAAACCCATACCGCTTTGTGCAAAATTTTCTGAGCTTTCTTCTTTGTCCATATTTGCCGCATCGTGGCGCCTTAATGAATCTTTCAACGCAATCTGATGCTCTACGAGTACCAGTTGGGACGCGATACACAGACCGCCTTCAATAACATCAACTGTGCATAGGCTCAGGAATTTATATACAGGCGAACAGCGTTTCGGTTCTTTGCTGAATTTTGCGCCACCATCATTAACTTGGAAGTCCAGCTACGTTCCGGACGTCCAGGCTAAGTTGAGCGAAAGGCCGTCATCGTAGCAATTGAAGAGGATCTGACTTTGACTATCGAGGAGTTGGTCGACGATTTTGACTATGCTCATGCGATACATCGGCAGAATATTGAGGGCAGCAGGCCAGAATAAATTTGGTGTTTGTTTGTTTATTGCTCTTGTTCCAGAACTTATGAGAAAAACCACCTAATAAATGACGAATGCGGGGCCCATCCTTCAGCGATTGATCAACACCGAGATATCTATCCTCTACCCTTTTATGATCATCGTAGTTGTCGGTTTCCTTTGTCCAGTTTCGTAGATGGTATTCATGGGTGATATCATGCCAGGTATTGTCTTATATGGGATCTGTGCATATTTTTACTAGTTGTGGTACCTAGAGGAAAAGTGCAGAGCATTCCTTAGATGGTAAAATTCACTCGTTCGATGTATTTTATGGATAACATGAACTATATTTGCGACTATGGTTCTGGAGACGGGTTCATATTTACTGATTTCAATTTAATCTTGATTTGGCTGTTCAAAGAAAACGATCTTCGGCGATGATGAGGCGTATAATAGAGAGTATATAAACTAAAAGTTGCGGATTCAATTCTTACAGTTAGCCATGATAATGTTCGTCGTGTGACTTCTAATGTACAAACTAGTGTTCATTGACTCATGCGGCTGAACTTTGCCGTACATGGCCACGATTGGCGTTTCAACTCTAGTATTAGTTTGAAGTTTTGTAGATGCGCATTAAAGACGTAGATTCTGTTTGTCAGTCTTCTCGCGTTTGAAGCTGAAGCGCCGGCCACAGGTATTGAAAATAACGTTTAAAGAGGATAGTGCGTTTTTTAACATTCTGAGAGGTAATGACATCAATGTTTTTCCTTCCCGTTTAGTTTAACATCTGTGTATGCTGTGCTTTTTCGCGTATTTTGCGAATTATAGCACTTTCGTCGAATTCATTTGTTGGCGATAACGTCATCTGGTCATGACTGTTGTTGAACAGTGGTTGCGTGGATTCTCCTTAGAATTTTCGGATAGCTCTGCTCAAAGGTTTTAGCATCACTGAGGGAGAAGCCAGCGTTTATGGATTGGAGAGAATTCCTAGGAAGTCTAGTGTTACTATGCCGTAAGGAAAAACATATGGTAATTTAGTTCGCCCAGGGAGGAGGAAGTGTTAGAAAGGCAGTCATGATTTGTATCACTATTGAGAATAGTCTAAAAGTTCAGTAGCACATTCGCGAATGGAATCTAATCTTTTGTCCAGGTCACTGTGACCCATATGGAGGTCACATTGGCGACAAATCCTTGAGATTCGTAAGCTGTGCTATACAACTCTTCAACATCAAGAATGGCATAATCAATTATGCAATCTTATTGTTGTCAGCATTTAATGGGCTTATAAAGTTGTGCAAACAACTTACGATGTTTATCCTCTAGTTTTCATACTCTATAATTCCAACACAACTCTAAGGTCATCATTAAATCTCTTAGAGCTCTCGGCGCAAATCAACCATAAGGAATGCGCCGTGCATTCGATTCCGTCAAGCATTGTTAGAGGTGACTTACTGCTTATTTGCCCTTTATAGTGATTCGCTGTGGGCTAACGAACGTATTAAGTCAGTGCACTTTTCTTCCCAGATAAGTTTGGTCAAAATTTGCCGGCATCGGAGGGAAGGATAAACTCGTTGAGCCTGAGGCGCGGGCAGAATCGGACCAACAATCACGTGTGTGTTGCAGGGAATTTCTACATACTGCGCGGTACGCTTTCATAAGTCATCGTAACAACTGAAAATTAGGAAGCAACGAGTTGCTTGACGATGAAAGAAGAGGGATTTCTGCGTCTGTTCGCTAGCCACACTCTCTGGATTTCAAACTCCACTCGGCAGCAGTACTCTCTCCGAAAATTGGAAGTAAAGTAAGAGAATATTAGGAGGCACACCTCCCTGGACCATATGCCGTTTGACATTAGCATTGGGTAAAATATCATTTGATTACGAGGAGTGTAGGAAATTCTCATGTGCAAAGAAAAAACCCTTAATGTGGGGACGAAAATGACTTCTGTAGTGGTCACATAGGCCTAACTGATCCGTTATAAATAAAGATTATGTTCGCAAGAGGCTGCATCATCGCAAATGTGTTGAATTCGCTGAAATGCATTGGGGTAAAATGCATCTATATTATATTTTCAACGGCGTCAAATGGTATGCAAAACTGTGGTGCTCAGGCAGGAGTTGAACCCGCATCTCACTCTTTCTGGAAGCGATATTACCTTGAAGTTTCATAGATAAGAACCGACTGTGCTGGAGTTTAGGCGGCGCGCGTACACTTGTCTTCCGGAATTTCGTTTCACCTTTTCTTCTTGCTTTGAATTTTTTCGTTTCTTCTTTCACTTCAGTCAGGTACTATTTTCTTCAGGAATTTTGAAACGCCAATAAGCGCGCGTGTTTGTCCGTCCTTTTTTAGCAAAAATTAGGCTGCTCTTATGAGATTCCAGGGTAAACAGGGAATTTTTCGATTGCATATATACAATAGCTGTCGGCCTTAGTGGGTTTAATACCGATTATTAGACTAAACGCTTTGAGGGTTCGTTACTGACAGTTTCAATAGCCCGTACTAGAGAAGAACGGGAGTAAAAGCTAAGGCAACTGTGGTGTAGTTGTAGCACGCTCCTCTAGATAGGGTGAAACTCGGTTAGACTCCCGCTCAAGGTTCAAAGTTTTGCATACCACTTAATATCACTGGATATAAGTAAATTTGTTTTTCTTTCTCTTCACATCCAGTTATCTATTTCAGGCAATGAAAGCGCGAACTCCATTTGCATTATGGAATGGGCCTACAGTGGTTGCTTGGCTTGAGCTATGGGTCGGAATGCCGGCGTGGTATGTGGCGGCCTGTAGAGCTAATGTCAAGGTAAATCTATGACTTTATGAGTTTGGCTTGCTTTTTCTTTCTATTTGAGTTTAGTCAACGGTTTTCTTTTTCATATAATAATAAGACATTTTCTAGTCTGGTGCTATTATGTCAGCACTAAGTGATCAAGAGATTCAACGAGAAATCGGAATCAGTAATCCTCTTCATCGACTGAAACTTCGATTAGCCATACAGGTTTTGCTTTGAACTGATAGAATTTCCGTCATCTTAGATTGCTCCATTTTTCCGCTTTTGCTTGTGAGAAAATGAGCATTTTCATTATTGAAGGAAATGGTCTCGTTGACGTCTCCATCAGCTCCACGATGTGCTCGAATGACATTAGCTTTTGGTGATATGAATCACGAGTGGATAGGAAATGAATGGTTGCCGAGTTTAGGTCTTGGGCAGTATCGGTTACGTGTATGTGTGTCTTTTTATTACATGGCTGTTACTTCATTGCTTGTAATTCCATAATCTTTTTGCTGATCATATTCAAAGACTTTTTCGCTGAACAGACTTTACAACGTAATCTCTCTGGTTATTCGATAGCTTGAAAAAGTTGGTTCTATCGCTTATATAGTGCGCTGTTGCAGCGAGGAGAAAATCACATTTAACCTATAACGCGCATTCTTTTGCTCCAATGATAGCTGTGTTTGACTTTTCACTTGACTTTTATACTCATTCAGTAGCTCAAATCTCGATGATTTTTGAGCTAAGTTTACTTTTTGGAGAGGTCTTCATACAGTGTTGAAAGACCGAAAAGAAGATTACGTTCCAAATTGGAATTGTATACGAACGTAACAATTCTATACTCACCGAAAATAAGGGAAGGGATATGTGCAAAATTGTGGAGTGTGGAGTATCACAGTAGGAAGCTATAGTTTTTTTCGAAACGGAGAAAATTTCTAATCAAATCACGGAATCGTAAGCGCGTTTAGTGATCAACTGACGTTCGCGAAGCATTGGATTATCTTTGATATTCTGGTTCAGTAACAGCGCATATGGCGCAGTGGTTAGAGTTGTTCTTCGTCGCATGCAAGGTCGATGCTGTGGTCTCGTGGTCATGGTTCACCAAGCTCTTCACTCCTCCGAGGGTCCGTAAAATGGTACCACACTGACCCCCAGAGTTGTCTGGTAGGATAAGCAGCGCTGACTCGATTCAGCGGACACCATCGCCAGCCATTGTAAGGGCCAAATGCGCATTTCAATTACCTCAAGCGAAGTTAGAATTGAAGACGAATTCATGGCGCATCCCTCGTTGATTGATCAACGCCGATAGATTCATCCTTTATAATTATATTCTGATAAAAAGGATAAAGGATGAGGCTCTCGCCGTTGATCAATCTCTGAGGAATGCGCCATGTATTCGTCTTTAATTTTTCAAATTTCGTTTGAGGTGACTGAATGCATCTGTGGCCTTTATAATGACTCGCGGTGACCTCCCGCTGAACCAAATCAGTGCTGCTTATTCTCCCGGACAAGTCTAAGAGCAGTCTGATACCTGTTTACCTACCCCGCAGATATGGATGGCTTAGTGAGTCATGAGTGCGAGGTCGAATCATTGACCTTGTGTGCGATACAGAGTGCCCCTAACCGCTGCGCCACATGCGCTCTCAATTATATTCTGATGAATACCATATTATGTGTATACATATTGTATTATGTTGTATATATATCATATATTTTCTGTACGCGGTCATATGCTATTGTTGCGTATATGTGTGATTACAAAACGTAATATTCTCTCGCTTAATAAAGGTTCTTCGAGAAACGAAAAGCGGTTTAAAAAATCACCGTTTTTTTTTGAGCTATTGAGTAAGTACTAAAACTCTGTTGAAAGCCGTCCACGCACTTAGCGGAAAAATTGCGCCCCCAAGCTGAAACACGAGCTTATTCTCGCTGCGACATTGCATTAGAAAAGCCTTTTCAAAACCGAATATACTACCGAAATCGCCGGAAATTCAATCTGTTCAATGATCATTGGGAGTTCCGCTAAAAAGCGAAAAAAGCCTGAACTGATTATAGAGTGTACGCGCCACATCAGTGCTGCTGTTGTAGAATTCTCTAAACATTTTTAAGGTCTGCATTTATGGAGTGTCTGCTTGATGCGCGAATGCTGGAACATTTGTCAAAACGTGATTTGCGAACGCATTTACGCATGGTTGACAGTTTCCATAGAGCCAGCTTACAATACGGAATCATGTGTCTTAAGAAAATGAATTATGACCGTAAAACGCTACAGGATCGTCGAAGAGCATGTGAGACAGCGAATCGAGGCAAGCTCCTTTTGATTGCGAATTACTAGTCTCAATTTTCGCGGTTTATTTTTCTGTGATTTCCATGTATATAGAAAGTATTGAAGATCTTCTGGTTTGGTCGAATGAGCGTGTTCAACGATGGGTGGAGGAAATTGGACTTGGAGCGTACGCCAGTAACCTTACCGATAGTGGAGTACATGGCGCGTTGATCGCTCAGGATGACACGTTTGATTCACAAGCTTTTGCCCTATCTCTCCAAATGAGTCCCCAGGACCAGCATGGTAGACAAGTAAGTTCGTATTTTTTCGTGTTTAAAATGCTTCATTTTTGGGCTGCTCTGTCTTCACATCGTTTTTTTTTTTTTTTAGTTTCAATCAGTAAAACATATCATTACTCATCCGATGTTTTTGAAATGGAACTCGTACAATGTTCTAGAATTACATAATAAGCTAATTCTTATTTCTTCAGCAATTCTTGCACATTGGGGGCAGTGGCGAAGTGGTTAATGATTTATACTATCAGGAAACATTCTAGTTCGATCTCTTTTTCCGACACAACAAACGCTTGATGGAATTCCCCCAGTTCAGGTTCTTCCTAATTAGCAAGATGACTCTTCTCGACTAGCGCTTCACGATAGTCATAGAGAAAACGAAAATCGAAAATACCAGTCGAAGCAACAAGCGAATTTCGAAGACCTTTGTGAAGGATGCATGCGAGGAAATGAATCAAAAGTTAGAAGTGTTTGGATCCCTAGAGTACAATGTGATGACGGGTATTTTAAATAAACATTTGAAAATTTGGATAGTCAATCTCTACGGATTGTATGGAGCTCAGCTAATGGAAAGTGCTGGTTTAGCTGTTTTATTTTCTGGAGTCCGGAGGTAAGCCTAGCCGGGCCTTCCTCAGGTCTTCAGCACATTATAGCAGTTGCCGGCCCTTTTGGATCAGTTTCCGAGAGAGCGGTCATTCTTGGTACGGTTTACTCTAATCTGGGCTTTCCGAGTGGAAACGTCGGACTCCTTTTTGGTTGGTAGGCTCTGCTGGGGAATTGTTTTAGCCAATGTACTTTGCAGTCCGACACCCAGGAATACGTCCCAGCCATTATGAGGTTGTAAACCATTTGAGAAGAGTGTAAATAAATAAAATTAGTATTAGAGATCAATTAAAATTTATGTGTTATTATTTCGATTTTCATGATAATAGTTTTTTTTTTAAATATCTTCTAAGCACTGCTTACTGATTGATGTTATTCTTTTAAGGTTTTGGAGAAACACTTTGCTGTTCTTGTAGCCGACTATCGCACACCAGCTCAATCACACCATTCGGTAATGGTGCCGGCTTCTACTAACTAATTTTCGTTTTTGCATGTTATCACTAACTTTGGCAAACAATAATCACAAGTGATTATTATACGTTGATGGTGATCAGTGTTGCTCACGTTACATTCGAGTGCTCGTTCGTCGTTAATGGTCGTTTTTATAAACTCATTTGCGGGTTGAACAAACTCAGTTCGTTTTGTTTTAAACCCCGTCTTTATATGATCCATAATAGAAGTGACTAACATAATAATTAATCAAATTATTTATTAGCGATTTTTGTCTGACCTATTGCCACTGGTGGCTTCTTTTTTTTTGAGACATCTGCTTGAGATCTCACTAATCAGTTACAATGTCGTTACACTTTCACATGCTTCTTCCTAATGTACTTTCATCTTATAGACGTTGTTCAAGAATTCTACACATCCCGCTGTTACAGAGTTAACCCGTTTCCCCCTTTAGAATGACAGTGATGATTGCTCATTTAAATTTTGTGATCTGAGGTTTATGTGTTATTTAATTTCGATTTTTATAATATTGAATGTTGATCACTGATGATTGTTGTTCGTCAGTGCCACTACTACTACGTGAATGTCGTCAGATTTCAGCGTGACGGTAAGAGAAAGCGTCGATGTGCGCATAGAAGTCCGGCTCCTAGGCAATGAACTACCGTACACTTTATCCACTTCCAAACACCGTCATCAGTCTTTCATTGTGCTTTATATTATATGAACTGCTTCTTTATAACCCGTTCCTCCTGCAATTTGCTCTAGTCATTGTTGGTTCTTTCTCAATTTAATTATTACTCAACTGGTACTAAGTGATCGCTCCCATCTCTTGTGCGTTTTGTGTCGGTTTTAGTCCAGCACAGTAGTTTGTTATCATAGCGTTTATTAGCTTGTTATTAACTGTGTTGTCTGATTAAAATCTCTAAATCTCGTGACTTTGTTTCTTGTCGTCCCATTATACTTTTTTAATTAGCGTATTTTGTTTATGATAACAAGCAAAAAGACTTTCAATATCTAAGGAAAAGAAATTGTCGAGATTACACTACCAGAAGCCTTGTAATGGTGCCCATAGAATGATTGTATGTGGCATTGCCACTTCCGTTTAACTACACTAATCCGTATCATCTATATCGGTAGGACCTACTCAATACACGAATGAATGACGTTGTCTTGCTCTGCCTGTTCACGTTCACAGTTGCTGAAGAAGTTTTATTGTGATATGAGGTGACAGTGATGATATCACCTTTGATGGTAGCCGACATAAGTCAGCAATAAATCAAACATATTGTACACACAGACAATAAGTGGCAATGTCGTCATAAAAAAGTGGTACTCGCTGTTATGCAGGCGAGAGCGACGATCCAGACGTTAGTAAGATCACATGCGATAGCGTGCTTTTCTCTTGCTATGGACGGATCGATGCATTCGCTCGGGCTTATTTTTAGTTCTTGAATATAGAAAAAGTTGTGGGTATTTGCAGTTATCCGGTTAGAATTTCCAAGCTGGTCTCTTCTCTGCATCTCGCGGCTCTTTGCGATATCTGCTAAACAGTGGTCGTGACGGTGAGCTTCTTCTTTCAGCATCGCTTGGCGATAAGAGATTTCTAAACTTGCTTGTATGAATGAAATAGCGAAGTTAAGTAATCTTGATATTGTGAAGCCTTAACGTCGTTCTGTTCACTTAGTGAACAATTGGAGATGAATCAGGAAAAGGTGGAACCTCGGTAGGGTGCTAAGCTACAATATGACAGGGTCATTCAGTTCTTCACTAACCAATAACAGTCAGATTAGCAAGCAGCTATAATTATGCAGCAGTCATAAGCTGTCGGTGGTTATGAATATACTTGAAGATTGCAATTCTAATCTACATAACTGAGTTCGAAAGATCACTATCGCTGAAACGTTCCCAACCATTTTTACCATTTTTACGGAATTAAATTTGTTTGATAGGAATGCGTAATGTGACCAGCAAATTTTCTTTTCCACGTAACTATAATTACTGAGCGGTATGGAGAAAATTTGCATTTTTTTTTTTGATTCATGAGCATAATCATAAATATGTGAATAGAATGAGATGAGGGAAAAGAATTGAGCTCGCTGTGTTCCGAAAGAGTTAGCATGATGCATAATTTTTTTCAACTGGAACTGCTTTGAATGAAACTATCGAATGATTCTTCCCAAAGTTAGGCTCATCAGTGATTGTTAAGCTCTTGTACTCACCTGCTAGACACTGACGGTGTGGTCTCAAGATTGTCGACTGGTGTTTGCGTTTTGTTTGGACTACGATCTCGAAATCGTGTCAGCAGTGACGGTGACTTGGAGCGCAATGGTGATTTTTCCTTGATAGTCCTATGAAGTACTCGTATTACTCAACGATACTGTTTATCAGATGGTGAGAAAAATAGACCTCGATTGAACTAAGAAAATTGACTGACTCTATGGCAGCCTCTTTTACTGCTTTTTCGGTTCTTTTCTCCTCTTTCTTTCTTATGCGTTGTTCATTTGCCTCATCACGCTTATCCTTCATTTGGCTTACAAGGTTTTGAAATACCCCACCAGTTGTCATGCTTTGCTAAAAAGGAGATTGAATCAGAATGTGGAGTAAATCATAAGGATTAATTTTAGAATGGATTGATTAGAAGTGCATGGTAGGCATTGTTTCTGAGAAAATTCTGATGAGATGCACATTTAACTGCTTGGATATGACAGGGCCACGGCGTTGCCCGCCCTTCCGCCGCGCGCGGCGGTTAACAGTCCATTGCCGAGTGGTTGAGGATTTCGGCAATCGGGAAGAAGGTTGCTGGTCCAATCTCCTACCACGACACTCCACAGCAGATTTCTTAGTATGGATTTGTATTCAAGGTTCTTCTATAACCTGCATCACCTGTCGTCCCACCGATCGTCGAGTGACTCGAACTGGCGCTAGCAACACTTCCATTTTTCCCTATAGCGTGCAAGATTAGCTCACTGGGTCCTCCTCGCTCTAGGGATTCGTAGAGCATCATATCTTTCTCAAAAAGAAGGACGAGAAAGATACGTTGTTCTTCTATATACATAACTATTATAATAAGAATTACGCTCAGTTGTTATCAATTCAGTACTTTGATACAAAACAGATTACTGAATGAATGGTTTAAATGAATAAATCGCTTGTGTTAGGATGTTACGATGAGATTTGGTGTGTTAGTGATATGGTGCGCATTGAATTGAACAGAAAAAGGAGCTGCTGTGAAGCGTCGAAGAAGGGTATCGAACCATAAACCTTCTTACCGATGATCTGCATCACTAATCAGTCGGCACAATGCTTGACGCGCGCGGCGCGGCGGGGCTGAGGCCGTGACACTGAAGCACCCAAAGTGTTGACGCATTCCTTGCGGCCTTAAAAGGGCGTGCGATTGAAGCGCAATATCTGTGTACCTCAAGATCAATCTAGCCTTCCCATCACACCCGAGAGGGAGGGGAGGCAACTGTGTTTTTTGAGACAGACGTTCTATACTCAATTTCCAGAATGGGAAGAAAGGAGGTAAAGAAATTACAGGCGAGAAGTGGAGCCGACTGATTAGCGCGTTTGAAGAACTTTTCAACTGCGTAATAGCACTGTATGTCCGTACCAAAGGGATTATGCTATCAATAAGAAACGAATAAGTTGTTGAATGTAGCTAGTCGATAACATGGCAGGACCTACCGATCTATCCTTTTTCTTCACCATATCCTCCCTTGATGTCTGCGGCATTTGTTCATGCAGTTTTTCAATGAGGTCGTTTTTTATCTGGAATAAGAACTTCAGTATTGCACTATTTGGCGAGCATGTCCCGTTTCTAATCTACAATAGGTATTTTTTGTGACTAAAGTACCTAGTTGATTTCCTAAAATACTAAATGAGCGGTCAAACTGAAAAGTGAACGAGTTGAAATATATCACGTAGTTGGGAAAGTAAATGGAGGAGTCGATAAAAATAACTGTTAGAACTGTAACACAAATGGATTCGAGAATGAATGGTTCGAATCTAATAGTTTCGCATTTATTAGACTTATGATGAAAGGGCAGAATTTCGACATTTTCCGAAACATTACTAAACATGCCTAGGTGTCTAAGTTCGTAATTTAGTGGCCTTTAACAACGACTAGCTAGCATGATCAAACATGCATGTCTTTTTTTCATTGCCTGTGGTGGTTGATAGATTAACTGAAAGCAAATTTTCATTACCTCTAATGCCTGTTCGAGTTCGACTATTCGTGATCTTAGTTCATTCTCTTTTACGAAGTCAGCGATTGCAACGGGTGATTGTGGTCTGATAGGATCAGTCTGGATTTCACTGCTTGTGGTATCTGGCCTGAAACTGTTCACAACTTCCTTCAACCTGTAAATAATCGTGTAAACAAGTGAAAAGAAAAAGCTTTGAAAAATTGCCACCTCTTTTCGTGCGTTGAGTCATGGACTTTCATGGCTGCAGTTCTATTTCGGATTGCCAGAAATTCTTCGCAGTGTTTCAGTGCGCTCTTCATTAATGCTTCCTCGCGTGAGCTAATCTCTTCCTTCTTATTATGGACTATCAGCTCTTCATCAGCCAGAAGTTTTCGTTTCTCCTGAATGATTCATCCTCAATTTTGTCACTGAGTTAATTATTTTCCTGAATATTCATCTCTAATAGCTTAACTACATTTTGCTTCTCATGAACCATTCGTCTTTTGGGTGGATAAGGAAAAGGCTTTCGGCGTTGATTAGTTCCTGAAGGATGCGTCATCCATTGAACTTCGTTAAGCATCGATAGAAGTGATTGAGCGCCTATTCAGCTCACATAAT
The DNA here is from genome assembly GCA_019055375.1 of Parelaphostrongylus tenuis. NCBI lineage: Eukaryota > Metazoa > Nematoda > Chromadorea > Rhabditida > Metastrongylidae > Parelaphostrongylus > Parelaphostrongylus tenuis. The sequence continues at coordinate 38,765 of JAHQIW010004482.1, read as the reverse complement.
GAATGTGTGACGGATTCTCGTTGTATCAAGTCAATGCTGTTTTCCTGCCAAACAAGCCTAGTACCAAAGTGCCAAATTCGTAGCGATGGAAGGCGTACGAATGACGACATGAGATCGAGAGATCGACCACCTTTATAATGTAGGACACTTCTAACATCTGCGCTATAGGTGCCACTATCTTCTAGGTCACCCTGTGAGAATTAAAATTATGTTCGTTCATTCATTATTAACTGTTTTTCTCAATACCTATTGAATATCAAATAAATATACTTTTAAGTCGTCCTTCATTCGACTCATAAGCTCATCCATCTTCTGGATTTCTTTTGTCAACTTTTCTACTTCCTCTTCTGATATGAGACAATCATGATCTGTTTCTCGCAACTCGTGCAGCTCTTTAGTCAGCTCTCGTTCATATCTCTGAAAAACTGGAACTCATTCTATATTTCAGAATAGCTGGACTTATTTAAGTCAACAGCTTCAGTACCATTATTCTACGTCAACCCTAGGGATAACAAATTATTCTAGAAGAAGACTGGTTTAGTGTTGCTTGAAATTTGAGAAATTTCACATACTTTTAAGCTTTCGATCTTTTTTTCGAACGTTATGTTAAGCATCTTCAGCTTTCCATTCGTCAATGTGGACGATGTTTCCAATCTGAATCAAGGTATTGTATGGTGCATTGATCACTGGTTAATCCGTCGGCGACCACATGCTTTGATTTCAATGCATATGTGTACGAAAATGATTGAGCCGTTACTTAAGTAAGCCTGTCTCAACATTTTATTGTACCTACGAGCCTACACAAAGTTTCTAGGAGAAACTCTTTTTTGAGGGGTGAGTCTTAGGTGCGTTCGCCTCTTCCAGAGCCGGAATGATTCTAACTGGATACGCACAACACTTATTGCTAGCAATATGGGTGTTTGTAGCCACATTGAGTCGAATCCAACAAACTGGAATGTGCACACAAAGAGCTTTTTAGAAGAGTAAGTGCCGAAATGGTAGCCACAATATGGAGTTTCGACAGTAACGTGCTTTCCACTCTTGAATAAGACGAAATATCGAGTGCTTAAACCGATGATTAATATGAAAATCGAAAAACCTTTTTTTGATTAGTTGACGCGAGGTTGGTAAATTAGTCGTAGAAGTTCGGCTGACGTTTCGGCGACCCGCCTTATTCAGAGCATGGACGTATGTAGTATAAGTCTATTTTAATGATTCGGAAGGTCTTATTTAAATGCTGCCTAGGGTCAGGTTAGAAGATCAAACGAAGAAAGGGCGCGAGATCTCGTGTGATGGTGACGCACACGTCCTTCCGGTTCATTTCGGGATTTTCAGGGTTTATCCAAAATGCTTCAAGAATTTTGCACGTGGATGTTTTCGATTCCTGCGCTAGGATTGTGCCAGTCGCATCAAAATCCTTGTTGTCATGTTTTTGTAGCCTATGTAAACCTAAATGGGTCAACGTTTAGCACCTAGACTTGCCATCGCTTTTGTGTATAAGATGGAAGCTCCAATTCTCCTTCACCGCCCATTGCTCTACTGCCGGTATATAGACGATTGTTTCATTGTCTGTTCCACACAAGACGAAATGCACAAATGTTTTAAAATCTTGAACGGACAGTCAGAGCATATAAAATTTACGCGAGAAAGTCCAAACGGGAGCTGGCTTCCATTCTTACACATCCAAGTAATGCTTTTGGATAGTGGCTATAGTACAAAACGGTATCAAAAGCCAAGTAACAAAAACATTTTGGTCAATCACCTTTCCTCTCATCATTCACACATGAAAAAATCGCTAATCAAAAACACGTTTCGAACGGGCTACAAAACATCTGCCACTCGGAAATATTCAAAAAGTGGAATTAGGTCCCAAAAGAAGAATACTTCGCACCTGAATAAAGTTTTCTTCAAACTGCCATTCATATCAAACGAAATTAGTAGCGCGGTTAAAAGGTGCCTAGGAAGATGCGGTCTTGAAAAATACGGTGGTAGTAATTGAAATCCCCCACCTCCCACCCTAAGCCATCAGCTGATCCGCAATAGACTTTAAAATCGATTGTGCAGCACCAAAAACTGCATGATCTGCCCTAACGGAAAAGAGAGGGATTGTATGAGATCGGGCACAATTTACTTACTAACATGTGAAACATGCGGGGAAGAATATATAGGCGAAACGGGTAGACCACTTTTCATCCGCATAAAAGAACATCTAGACAGTAAATCTAAAATAGACAAAATCGAACCTTTAGGTTTACACAGGGCACAAAAACACAACAATAAGGATTTTGATGTGACTCTCACAATCCTAGCGCAGGAATCAGTAACATCCACGCACAAAACTCTTGAGGCATTTCGGATAAACGCCAAAACCCCGAAATGAACCGGAAGGAGGAATGTGTCACCATCACACGAGATCGCGCGCCCTATCTTCGCTTTATCTTCTAACCTGACCTAGGCAGCATATAAATAAGACCATCCGAGTCATTCAAATAGACTAATACTACATACGCCCAGGCTCTGAAGAAGGCGGGTCGCCGAAACGTCAGCCGGACTTCTACGACTAATTTACCAACCTCGCGTCGGATAATCAAGATAAGTTCTCTCGATTTTCATATAACAAATAATTATGCCGAGGTTTATAGAAAGTCGAAGTTTTGAATGGTTGCGATGATGAATAGACCGATTTTAACTAATTCCGCCCCATATGGACACTATAGTGTCCATAGCGTTGTGGACCTTTCACGGTCACTCTACTGAAATCTATACATGTGTCAACTTGTTGATCTGGGGTTCCGCGCTTTCTAGTCTTCTATTTCCCAACCTTAAATTTCTTTTCCTTTCAAACAGGACAGAAAACCGAACCGAGCAATATAGCAATGATTTTAAGAAGGTTGTTCACCGCGCCTTTACACGACATACCTCAACTCTGACTGGTATAAACGATATTCTAAAGTTCTTCGTATTCTGTATCAGTGCAGCCAAAACATCTTAGTTCACTCTTTATTGGCAATAGGCTTTATGTACTTCAACGGTGGTGTAAAAGGCAAGGAATTATTGCTGAGCGACTATAGACGAGCTATTGGCTAGCAGGAGCTGTTTTTATTTCTTGTAAATTTCCGTTTACAGAAAACAGTTTTTCTCGGCAAGCACTTCGAGCAGCATCTGTGATAGGAAAGCTATCATTCCATCAAGGAAAAGAAGGTATTGAAAAGCAGATGCATTGTAATCGATTCATATCATATTTTCTAATCCTCTTCACATATGCACTGAAATCCGCATATCTTCCCTTAGGTAACAATGAGTAAAACACGTTCCTGATTTTTTCTCAAATTTAATTAGCACTCCTTCGTGTCACGAAATCTGTTTATTTAGTGGATTCAAAATACTCAACTCACTTGATTTCCGTACCGTCGCCTACTTCTTGAAGTTCTTTATTTCTTTTCTCCAACTCGTCCTTGATGTCACACATTTGGTCCAACATTTCTTTCACCCTAAATGTTGTTCACTTACAACAAAAACCAGATCTATTTTGGTTTTTAGCTGAATAGAGGCCAATATTCGAAAAATGCCGAAAAGTATGCACCGTATGTATAGAGCCTCTATCTCACTTGTTTTTGTACTAGCATTTCGTCGCGTTGATATCTCCTCTCTGAGCTAAAAAATACTGGTTCGAAATGGCTCGAGAAAGTGATAAATTCATGTAGTTGATGGAAGTCAAATAAGAAAATGTATCATAGAAGTATACATAAGATTATATATGAAAATGAATGTTCACTAACCATCTTATTGTTATAATTGGTGAGTTCACTTCTTTCATTGAGCTTTTCATTTTGTTCTGAAAACATGTATGAGAGTCGTCGTTAAAATGGACTAATGACTGAACGAACCTTTTAAGCTTGTTAAATCTTCTCGGAGCGAACGCAACTCTTCGTCTTTTTCAGTCAGTTTCTTTTTGAGGGAGTCTAGCTCTTTGTTGTGATCAGTCTGTATTACTCATACTTCTTTACAAAACTAGGTAGAATGGTAATCTAACAAGAAATTCTACTATAGAGCATTATAACGAGTTTAGAGAGACGTGATTGTTTTAGGTTGAAGAATTATACACGGTACAATTGAAAAGTGAAATACTTAGTCTTACTTTACAGTGTACTAAAAAATGTACGCGAATTTACTCTATGAAATGACCCGTTGTTTCCAGGAGATTATCAATATTTATGTGAATGAAGGATGCGCCATCGTACCATGCTGCATAGAACATTGTAAGCACGGAGCTGAGAGTGCGCTTATGTTTGGTGGCCACAAAAATTCTTTGAAAGTGATTTCTTTTTGGTGTATATATCTTTTGAAGTCGCTTGTGTCTGCATTCTGGGGATCTTCATTGGTAAGGGTAACCTGTATCTATTAGCACAGTGTAAAGGATAAAAGAATAAAGCTCTTGACACTGATCAATCCCTGAGGAATGCGCCATTTGGTCGCATTCAATTTTCAACCTCGTATAAGGTGAGTGAATACATATCTGGCCTTTACGATAACTCGCGGTGGCCTCTCGTTGTATCGAGTCAGAGCTGCTTATCCTCTCAGGCAAGTCTGCTAGCAGTTCGATACCAATTTACCGACCCGGAGGGATGGATGGCTTGGTGAGCCACGAGCGCGAGATCGAACCAAAGACATAGTGTGCGATGCAGGACCTCTAACCACTGCGTGATATGCGCTCTTAGCACACTGTGTGAATGATAACTGTAAAATTTTTGTGAGATCTCATCAAAAATACCTTATCCATGTTTTTCACCATTTCCTTGAGGTTTTCGTTATCCAGTCGCAATCTTTCGATATTTTGCATATGCTCTTTCTCGGCTTCTTCATCCTCTTCACGTTTTCTTTCGTACTCGGCTATCTACAAAATTGAGTGTAAATTGAATTAGGTAAACGGCGGCAGTGTTATGATGGTTCTTACTTGTGAATGCAAACGTTCGATCTCAAGCAAGTTCCTCTGATATTCGTCCGAGGCTAAAATTTCATGCCTGAGATCGTCTTTGATTGCTCGTACTTGTTCTTCGGACAGTGATAGTTCATGGTCGATACGTTGACGTAATGAGATGATCTCTTCATCTAAATGCTCTATCTACTATGTAAAAGTTTACCACCAAGTTTGTGAAAAATGCACTCGTCTCTATCATTTACTTTTCGACGAATGTTTCACCTTTACTATTAATCCGTTGCCGATAGTCTTCAAGAGTTTTTGTTAGTTTAGTCGTTTCACTGACAACAACGCTCAGCTGCTCAGCAATTTTGTCCTTAACAACAATCATTAAGCTATTAGTATAGGCAATTTCATTTTTATTTTCTTATTTTGTCTTTTATATGAGTTAGTATAATATTCGGCACAAATTTTCGTACCTCAGAATGGCTTTCCTCCAAGAATTTTTCCTTCAAAGCAGACACTTCCGTCTCAAGTAATGTTTTTTCAGTCCTCAGCGTTTGGATCTCATGTTGAGTTGACTGGAATTGTACTTTTAATGCAAGCGCCAAAGTATAGACAAGAACTTTTCCAGATCAAGTTTTGAAGTTTTGTCACTGTTTAACTCACTTCCCTCAATTCATCTCTATCTAATTTCGCTGAATGTTCTAGATCTTCTTTTAAGCTTGTGTACTGCTCCTCAAGCTCATTCAATTTGCTGCTGAATTCCTTCTTCATTGCATGTTCACGAGCTTCAGCCTGTAGTAATTCTTTCAAAAGTTCCGATCTTCGTAGGGCTATGGTATTTGTTACCTGTTGTCTCTCCTTCACTAAAAGTCCTTCGTAGTGCTCTTTTGTGGCTTCTTTTTCTTTGGTAACGCTTTCGAGAACCTCAAAACACGAGATGTGGAATTTCTTAGGACATTTTATTAGTTAATTTCAGATCGTTTAGAGCTTTCATTTTCAAGCATAGGATTCAATCTTACCGCTTCTAGCGCATTCACTTGTGAGTTTTGCAGTTGTGCTTGACTTTCGCTCTGACTTTGAAGGTTTTCACGCTCCTTCTTCAAAAATTCTACCTAAATCCGCCAATTTTTTTACAAAAATATTAATACATCATTTGTTTGGAAAGCCGGCCAGTACTGAGAAATAAGTTTTGCGCCCCTGATGATTCACGCTACATACCTTGTTTTTTAGGGCACGAACTTCTGTCTGCTGATCACGTACGATGGTTTCAAGTTTCGTCCTAGCTGACTCCACCACACTCAACAGTCCTGTAATATTTTATGCTATTACCGGGTAAACTTTATATTACTACCTCATAGTGGGTGATCAGTGTTTTTGGTTGTCAAGCTCACAATGTTTAGCCACATAGTTTGTTAGCTTCGACCAGGCCACGGAGTTCGCCGTAGCAAAGAGAGCCTGAGAGAATTGGAAGATTCACCGATTTCGGGAATTATCAGAAACTTTTTCGCGAGGTGAATAATTTCTTTCCAGATCACAAAGGCAGGTAACTAACTACTCATGGCGAAGATTTTGGGAATCCTTGATCGGAGTTTCTGAGGAAATATCTTGCATAAGCAGCAACACATCACTCAAACATGAATTACGTCGACACAACGAGATTTGTTGTGTTTGTATTATTGTCAACTATGCAACTTCTCACTTGATTTTTTTCGTAGCTCATCTTCTTGCTGTTGAAATCTTTGTCTGTGTTCGTTATAATCGATAGTCATCAGTGATAATCGCTTTAGAGCTTCATCCGTCCCTGCACGGGCATCTTCCAGCTAAACAAAAGGCTCAATATAATCGATATCTTTATAAGAAGAAAATATGAAATTATTTCACAGCAAGTTATTGAGTGCTAGACTCATTTGGTTGTTTGAAATGTAGTACTGTAAATAGAGAGTATAAAATATGACTTTTTGAGAAATAGGTCCTATCGATATAACTATGTACGAGCAGTAAGTATGCTTTTTCAACGTGTTACTAGCATAGATATTCAACTGGAAATCTTTTGGTGCGTCAAAGTCACCGTAGGCGTTTTTGACCGTGTCCCGATTGATAAATATTTCTTATGACTGGATGTTTGAAAGAATATAAATCCAATAGCGATAGATGGAGCTAAAATGATGATAATTCGTACTCCATCTTTTTCAACTTTTAAGCCATCAGCTGTTGAGTAGGTGCGTTGTCACAGCTCAGAATCGGTTTCTTTAGCTTCATTAATGAGGTGAAAATATTAGTAAATTATTCCGAACGGTGGACTATTGTTTTCGGTCACAATTCCGTCCCTAACGGTTCTCCATCCATGAATTCCTCTTCTTCTTTATGTTACGGTGCCTTCCAGTGGTCACCTTCAACGCTTCGCTTTGTTTGTGTACTTTGTGGTCGTGATCGGCATATAATGTCGATGATTCAACATAGTTTACCCGTTAAAAAGCACCACGTAAGGATTACTACTGTGTAAATAATGCACTTCTCGTCGGCCTTGGCTCCTCTCAGTTGAGTTATACTTGCATGATACAACTAAATGAACAACTCGTACGCTATCGAACATTTCTCTATCAGCATATTTACGAACGATACTGATTTTTGGATAGCTTTTTCGATTACTCTGAGTTATACAGAAAACAATCGCAATTTATACAAACGCGTTAGTGCTATATATGTCATTATACAAGATACCTCTACTTTATCCTTACCTAATATACCTCAAACTCGATTGCCGGTTACTCACAATGTCAAGTAGTTCCATCAACTAACTTGCAGTGATTTTTTACTTGGTGCTGATTCCTTCATAGAGGATTACTTAGCCTCGGGAGATCGGCTAAACCGAGGGAGGGTGCTACTGATGAGTCCCAATAGGACGAAACAGGTGCCTGTATAGCACTAGGTCTAACAGCTCAGAACAAGTTATATCCTTATCGGATTATAGATTATGTTTTACTACCACGATATTACTACCTAACCACATTAGTGTCGACATCTGAACCATTCTGCAACATTCTGTAATTGCCGATGAGTGTGTTTCGGCATTTCTTATATCCACTTATTGCGTACGAAACCACGATTCATCATAGTGAATTGAAGTAATAACCAGTTATGGGTAGAAAGTTGAATTTTCTTTTCGATAATGGATTAAGTCAATTCTCCAATGATTCTTAGTAATCCTTCGACATCTACACTTCAGAGGCGAAGAACAAAGCAATTTCTGAAGGGAGACATTACTTTATTGTTGAACTGGTGTGCGTATAAATTCTCATGCTTGGCTTTCTGGAATTTGCTCGTAGCTTTTGATTATTTTTACTGTATAGGCAGTGAATTTTGTGGCTGCGAATCAAGTCAATGAATGAATAATTGAATTTCGATCGGCTTCACATGGAACGTGACAACGAAGACCGAGCTATCAAGGATAATATGGGACTTCTCCCCTTTGAAGAGAATGACGAAAAGGGATGTGTGATGGGCATGGTTATAGTGTTGCTGACTATAATGTCAGCCGGCGATGAGCGTTCTAGCAGTGCAGTTCGTCACACTACTGGTTCTTTAATGGCAGATAATCCGATGTGGATACACTTCGACCTCCACGGATGTAACCATCTTTAATATTTTGTGGGTGGCATACGACCAAGTAATCACGCATTGGAATCACTATTTATTTAGTAACTTGTCATCAATGAAGACGCGACACACTCTTTTCTTGAAATCGTTTTTCTATTCTCCGGTTCCACAAATTGGAAAATGGCTTGAAAGAGCTTAAGCGGATAAAAAAAAAAGCCTTTCAAAAGCCCATAAATGAAAGGCTGCGTGTAGCGAAATGTGACTTTACAGTCTCCAGAAGGTTGAAAGATCAATTCACAAATTGATCTTGACCAATTTGCATTACATCAAACGTTGTATTGTCGGTCAAACGGAGATAAGTCAACATCCTTAGTATTTTGCAATTTGCATCACTTTGGACCCAAGAGTGTCGTAGTCCAGAGATTAAACGGGTGCAGAACCGTTTCTCATATACGGAATAGCTATAACTAATTGAATGTAGACACCATAAAACTCTTTCATCTCTTTAATATTTGCCGCTCCATGTGATTCAATCTTCTCATCTCCGCATTTATTGGTGTTATTTTGCGAACAGCTCTCTAATATCAACTGTTAAACTACTTATAGAAATAGTGTCACGCGTTATGATAGCAGATATTAATACCGACTACTGCAGGAAATATTGCGCGGAAAACAAATCACTATCAACGGATATTTAGTATGACAGACGTTCTGCGTATGAGAACGTCGCCGAATGAGGTTCTTCATTTAAGTGATGCGCCGTACGTAGAAAAAAATTTGTCCCGAACGACAACGAGAACGAAAAATCTACAACGAGAACGATTATCTGTGGACAATCGACTCAAATCATCGGCTGTGAAGGAGACGCGGACGTTGAAATGTTGGGCGAATAGTTAACTTAATGATTGTGGTATTAGCGAGATCGTAGGAGAAAGTTTCAGCTATTAGCAAATCATAAAATGAGACGAATTTTCTTCCATTGAAGCAGAAAAGCTGGCCCACTTCCTGTTGAATTTGTTGAGATTACAACGAAGTGACGAGGTAACTTACAGTCTGACTACACACCGTCTGCACTACTGCCACTGACTATCTCATCGTCGTCATCTTCGTCTTCATTTTCCATTATACTTCGAATTTTTTATGAGCGAGTCGATGCAATGGATTACATTGGTTCACTCTTATTGAGAAGTTAATCGAAATTGCAGCACTGTGCAGAAAAGTATTCAGATTATGCAATTTGCTTATCCACAAATAGTCGACTCTTCCACTTCTAAGTGTCTAGATGATTATTTAGCTATCGTAAAGAGTTGGTGGATATAAAAGCAGGGAAATTTTTCCCATGTCTCGAAATATCTCATCAAAAAGAGGCAGCACTATGGTTAGATGGCGAAGTGGGTTTTCTAATCGCAGTTGGACATGTTCCACAAACATGAGAAGATTTACTAAAGAACATAGGGGATAATAAGTAGGAAACCGCAAGATTGGCTGCAAAAAACTTTTTTGATAATTTTCACACGCAGTATCCAATTTAGCATGTATAGTTTAGTACCTCTCCAATATGTTATCTTTTCACTCGTAGTTTGGAACGAAAAGCATTTAGGTTTACAACAAATCCACTCTACCTCTTTGCTGATATCTTGTACCTCGATTTCTTTTGATTGGAGCTTCCGCTCTAGTGCTGTCACTTCATTTTTACAACTGTCCAGCTCATCTCTGCTTCTTTGTGATTGATGTTGCAGTTCCTGCAGGCGATCGTGAAATTCGTCCTGTCTAAAAAAAAGGGACTTTCGAGAATTTTCGATCAATTCTTTTGAACCTTGTTAAACCTAATTTATCTATGTGAATACTTCTTCAAAAAAAAAAAACAGTCATGTTAACTGAAGGAACTAACCATTTTTCAGGACCTAAAGCACCGTGACCATACAAAATAAGTTTTAATTCAGAATTTCTCTAAGCTTTTACTTAGATTGTAGACTAAATAATTTATTAATCAACCTAAGTAGAATTGGCTCAAAATTTCGATCACACTGTTACATTTCTTGTAGGAAGTCAGTTAATAATTAGTTCGGCAACTGGTCTTTCTTGAAGGAATGCCTTAAAATTTGTTGAGAACTGATGGAAAGTTAAATTTCCTTTGAAGGAATTTCGAATTTGGCCTATGGGCACATAAATATCGATTCCCAAGCACAGTGTCAAGATAGATCTTTCACCGCACATTTCTAGATTTCTAAAAAGAAGAATATTTCATCGCGAATCAATGAGTGCGATCGGCTTGCGACTGCCTGACCTTGCCAAAAGTTCTTCCTTCAGTGCATCTTCATGATCTCTCAGCGCTTCAAGCTCTTTAGTGTATAACATTTTTGCCGCTGTCAGTTCAGTTTCATAGAGTGATTGCGCTCGGCGCAGTTTTATTTCAAATGTTTCCTCCAGTCGCTCTTTTTCAGACCGTAGTGATTTCCGCTCTTCTTCTAGTCGTTGGATTTCGATGACATACCTGGAAAAAAGGCAGACTGTTACATTGATCTTAAATAATGTACAGCTTAAAAGCGTCAAATTGCCCTACTTTTGCTCTAAATTCAGCAGTTGAGATTCGGAAAATCGTTGCTCTAACAGCTGAATTTCCTTCTGGTGCTCTTGTCTCAATTTTTCTAGCGCCTGTTCCTTTTCTCGTTCAAATTTGTCCTTCAAACATTCATTATCGAAGCGAAGAATATCACTGATGAAAGCTCTTACTCAACATACCGTGTCATTAAATGCATCAATTTATGTGAACAATGTAGCTCTAAGATCAGAAAGAAGCCTATCACCTGAAGTGCTTGGAAGCTCTTCATTCGGGCTTCAAAGTCCTTTTTCGCTCCTAGTACTTCTTCAGAAAGTGCGATAATTCTGCTTGAATATTCAGCTTCTAGTTTACGCTCACGTTCCGCTACACGTTCTCTACAAATCCAAAATTTTTTAAATTGGTGAGTTATGTTAACTTCTTCGTTTCATTCCGAAATGGTTTGAATTTCACCATTTCTATCATCCCACGCAATGAGAATGGGAAAACGTGGGTCATAGCTCTATAAGCCTTCAAAAAATGATATTTCGTTGTTAGCAATGCTTGAAGTAAAGCGTTCAAGCCAAACTGTTTTCATAATTTTTTTTTGCATCGCTGTCAAGCAGCAGCAGTGGGTTTCATGAAATCGATGTACTATTGAATGTTGTGCCCTAGCCGAGAATTTTTTCGAAAAAAATATCTTGACATAACTGATGAAAGAAAGAGGTTTCTCACTGACCTATACTCACTAAATGTTCCCATTACATTGTATTTTTGTCGTTCATATTCTGCTACCGTTTCCTCAAGTGTTTGAATCTTTTTTTTCAGTTCTGTCTCACGTCCTCGAGGTACTCCTGAATTGTATAAATACCATTTGTTCAACTCACCATCAACTTAGAATTAATCTCAAAAACAATCCCAAAAAATCAGATCCATGTTAATGTCACATGTTCGCAGTTCTTCAGAATTTATTGAGCTTTTACAATACTTTTGCAGGTTGTTCATTCATCATTGCAGATAGAATAATTTATCCTATGCTGCACTACTATGTTGTAGACCAAGTGACGTCGCAAAGCCTCGTTTTTATTATTTTTTTTTCAAATTCACTGATCTAACCATTAGTGCCGGTTGAAGCTGCTACTTTTAACATTGTAAGTAGCGTGGTTGAATCGTCTATTTCTGTTTTAGTGCTGCCACCATTTGAAATTGGAGACGCAGCAGGAGGCGATACTGCAGGACAGGCAGGTGCTGTTGTTGGAGTTCTGAATTTCATTATGTCATTAGATCCACCGAGAATCAACGTCAGTCTTGACTTTTCCAAATTTGTCTACTCTCTAATAAATTTTTAAGCTTTGATCTTTACATTCATGTCATAATGGCTTCATAAAAACAATTTGGTATCAATTTTTGATTGCATATCATTGTAATACCATATATTAGGTAGCGTTAATTATTCTCTCCAAGTTCAAGGTGCACAAATTATCGTAAAGAATCGGTCAACTCCCATGAATTTTCGTAATCTCTGAATCTGAGCCGATTTTAATCGTATTACAAACATATCCACATTTACTAGAGATGGTGCTTACCGTACATTCCCTGTAATGCACGTTAAGGGAACATTTTGTGGTGGCGCTGGCCATGCTGTGATATCTGGACGAGAGTCACGTACCAGTGGAATAGCGACCGCAATTACCGGATCTCTGAATGCTCTACTAATTATGGAGTATTTCATATGTTCATTCTCATTTTATTTGATGCACAGAGAATTCATGTGTTTATAGTTTTGAATTTATTCCGAGTAAATGGCAATAATTAGGAAAATAATTATTCAGAGGGCTTAAAACATCTTCAAAGAATAATTAAACCTCTCTACTCAGGAAATAAAGACAAACTGGCTTAAAATGAACTTTTCTAATTTGAAACGAAAAGCATTAGAATTTAAAGATGGTTTTCACGAATCGCAGCTATGTTCTCGCAGTGTTTCACTAACAGACTGTCTGGCTCACCTAAGCATTTAACACTATAGTATAGCTTGTCTTTCATGCAATTTGTTTCGTCTCAACCATTATCTGCCAAAGCTTTTATTGGTGTATGGGTTCGACAACTATGCTTTCTTCATGAATGTTAGTTTTTTATTGTGTTGATTTTTCCTTGTATATTTCCCGATTGAAAGGGGAACAGGCGGGAAGAAGGGACGGGGTCGGCCACTTTCGAGTATGTCCAGCCTCTAAGTAAGAGCTCGTTAAGCAACGTGAAGCTAGTGACAGGATATTAATAAGAGCGGTCATTCTAGGATACTTAAATCCTATATCTTGGAGGACCAAATGATCTATACTTATTAGGCGAAATTTTATCAACTGATTCCTTCAAGAATGCTCGATAACGCGCCACCTATTAGATTCATTTTATACTATCTGATTCACAGCATAGCATTGGGATCACTATCCATCTTCCATGATCAAAAGGATAGAAGGACTACTCCTCGAAGTATGCGTGAGGGAAAGAATTGGCAGGGCTTTTGTCAGCACGACATTAATCGTGACCAAGGAGTCCTTAGAAGATTTGAAACGAAACGCACGCTTGCTGCTAAAGAGATGCGGACATGTATTGACTTTGAAAGTCTTTGTCGAACGCGTAAACATAAAGTAGTAAAGAAGACGAGATCAGTGTGTCTTATATAAACAGGAAGAAGTTCACGGGGAAGGCAATACTTTCATGAGATCATCAGTGGCCTTATTGACGCTAAGAGTGCATTCAAAAAAAAAAAACGTTCTATTCCAAATCAGGTCTCATCGATTAGAATGAAGTACAGCAGGTGAGTGACTGTGGTCTGATGAAGATTAAGAAATTGTAAGCAACACTGACAAAGAATATAACGGGTTTAAAAACACCATGTCAGTTCTAAAACCGAGAATCATGAGATGATCAGGCACACACGAGCCCATACACCACAACAGAATTGCGAGAGATGTAAAAACAATTGCAAACACACGTCAGAACTTGCGAAGATATGCGTAATACCGATCCAAGAAGATCATAAAATACAAGAGAATCATTGTGGTTGAAACAGCAAACTTTCAATGAGCGCTTATTGAAAATTTGCCAGTTATAATACATAGATTTTATGTTTTGTTAACTAGGCGAAGCAGTCACTGCTTTCAGGAAAGCAATAGATGAAATGGTCCATAACTTACTTCATCTCTTCAATAGTCATCATTGTCTTCACATGAAATCTCGAAGGAGGTTTATGTGGTCCCACTGTTAATTCATTTCGAAATCCAGCCGTCAATGAAAAACTGCATAAGACAAGGTTTGTGTTAGATGAGAAAATTCAAAAAGACTTGACCCAATCGGTTTGTTGATTGTGGTCTCCAAACTCTTTAATCAAGTCCTCTCAAACTGGATTGACAGAACACTGGACGAAAGAGAGCCATGTGAGCGAACAAGGTTTCGGAGAGGATTAAGTACGACGGACCACATTCACAACAAATGATTCAAGGTATCATGAGAACATAACAGACTATTTTGTCTCGTTATCTTCGACTCGAAAGAGTGCTTAGACTCAGATGAGACAGATAGGATAAAGGAGCTCCTCAGGGCGTCGCTGCTCAGTATATGAAGGTTTTTCGTGGGCTATATACCAAATTCACTTAACCCGTGTTTCATTAAGACAGTTATAAAGAAAGGTGTACAGCAAGTCGATATCATCTTGCCAAAATTATTTACAGCCACGAATGAGTAGTCATGCGAATTTTCAACTGAGACACTATGGGAATCAAAGTGGATGGATGGCAATTACATTCACACATTCACCACTCTCTCTTTGTTGATAATGTCGTTAGTGAATCTAGACTACTAAGGAGATAATAGTCTGGGGCCAGATTTTAATTGTTTAAATAAAAACGATTTCTTTAATAACGCTATTGTATTCATGCTTCCGAAGGTATGAAAACTGTGGTGAGCATGCAGCCGGGGACTGAACAAACGGCCGAATCTGCGTGGCATTGTACACCTTTAACCAATACTGTTCATGATCACTTAAAGGATATGAAGTCTGTTGAGATAAATTTCAGCTACCTCTGGTCTGCAAATGGAGATTTATACTCGCCTCAAACCTTCATGATAGCTATATATATATATATATATATATATAATATATATATATATATATATATATATATATATATATATATACTCACATAAATATACACATATATGCATATTATGTATATATTTTTAATATTATTGGTAACAAATTTCTTATGAGCTTGTTAAGCATTAAGCCTTCATGTATTCTAATTACCGGAAAATTATTGGCAATTGTCGAGAGATCGGCATTGCCGTGAATGTTCTAATAAATAGCTTGATGATACATGCGTTTCCTCCAACAGCATACTCTACCCATGCTCTTCGACTGGTGGATGCGTCATCTGTCTCGAGTTTTAAGGATGCTGCTAAGCTGCATCAGGTGTCGGTCGACCTTGTGTAACACCAGTGTGGTGGTGCATCATCATCTAACCAATGACCACTAAGGCAGTTGTAGTTCCAAGTACTTCCGTTCACTAATGAAGGCTGATCTAGTTTAGAGGGAATTGTCGAACTCTGAGATGAGAAATCCCGTATGAGGAAGCGACTTTGACACTTTCGGGAAATTCCAGCTATTTAGAAGTGATTCTCAAATGTATTATGAATAGCTGAATTTTTACTGAGTAGTACAAGGTTACTTATATAGCGTTGATGCCTTATCTGAAATAGTCCTCCATCAAAACTAACAAGTCCACCACATCTCCGTTTCAGTGTAATTTTTATGGCTTGATGAAAATCCAAGATTCCCATGAGACCCATGTTAGGACGATCGCAGATATTCACCAGTCCACGATTTGTGTAGTAATAAGTTTGAAACTGTTAATAGTACTGTTCCTTCAAGACAAGAAACTCAATTTTTTGATATCAGATCGAAAAGTCAATCGTGTTTGCCGACAATGGCAAGGAATTTCAAAAATCCTCACATTTGTGCTGACAAGTGTCTTCCAACATCTCGCATCCACAACAGAATGAGACTGTCATCCCCATAAGTTCATTCACTATTTTATAAACTAACCCATTATGTGGTCGTGGAGATCGGCTTGATCGTCGTGGAGAACGCGATCCAGTTGGTGATGTTGAGCGAATCTGACTATCTAGTTCCTCAGTAAAATATCCCAGCTGCAAATCATGTATATCATCTCTCCAAACTGTTGTTTGAAAAGGATCTTTTCGGAATATTCTAACATAACAATTACATGATTTCTGTCCTTATAGAATGATAGTTCAGAAAACTACACACTGCACTCACTCGCTCACGTAAACGTTCGGACATAATTGGGTATCCACTTCAGTAATGATTAAAACAGAAATAAGAAGAGACCACACACGGCTCGTTGGCTTTTATGGAGCTGAAAAACGGCAACAACTGTTGCATTGCGAGAAAGGTCTTTGCGTAAGATAAATTTTGTGAAGTGAAAATGTAGCCACAATGGAAAAACTATGAAAAATGTTTGAATGTGTACAATCATACCTATGGCCAATGAATATTGTTCATCAGTCACTGCATTTTGGTGCATTAACTTTGAATGAGATTGATGAAAACCTATAAAACAAATGATCGCATGAATCAACAGACAGCATGTACATTAAGGATGTGCTATCATAAAGAGATAGATGAGTAGTGGATAATCGGGTTTTTCCAGTGACAATATCTCTATTGCCAAAAAGTGGAAAGCTAAATCGAAAGGGTGAATGATTACGTCATTCCTCATTTCGACCTATTTACCATTTTGACTTGAAAAATTCAGGAAGTGGTTGGGATATCCCAGTTTTGACTTCAACTAGGACTTCTTTGGAACAGTAAGAGCCAATTTTAGGAACTGAGTGATAAAGATTAGAAATTATGGAACGTAAACAGATTGAATACATTGTGATTTTCTAACTGAAATTTTCGCAAGATCATCTAGTGATCGAATAGAAGTAGAGGGTGAAAATGAAGAAATACATAAGTGAGGCCGTGGCTAAGATAGTCTAGTCCTCACTTGACGTAGTTCTCGTGCTGATCATACGTACACACCTGCCGAGCGCCTGCTGTCCTCCGTTCCTCTGGCACCCATCTCTCCACATATCATTCACTTTCTCTTGGTTTTCTTCATTCCACCTATGCACTTGTAGTCGAAAGTACCCGATTTCCGATGTGCTTGAGATGATGCAACTAACTTTGAAAGTCCAGTCTCAAATTAATAGTGTATGAAAATGATCGGGCTTATTTTTATCGCAAAACTCCAAGTAGAACGCGGATTGATCTTGTTATAAGGCTGTTAATCAGACGGAACAGAGGGAATTTTTGTTCACAATACTGTCTTCAGATTAGTACTTCAAATGATGTCACTTTCGAATGGCGTTAGCAACTAATACAGGGTAATATTCGTGACAACCAGGTAGAGTTGAATCTGACGCGACGAATTATATTCTAACACCATATTTTATTGACATGCGCCCGACACATAAGTCTTTTTGATTGCAGTGGCAAAAAGCAGGCAAAATGTCTTCGTAATTTGACTAGTACTGACCTTTAATCCGGTGTGACGACTTATTTTCGCTCAACATTTTCAAAAATTAGCCATTTTGTACGTTGTTATTATTGATATTTACCGCACGAAAAAGCCCCAGATTGTTACATTGTGTCGAGTCCGTCGGTTGAGTAATCCACAATTCATCACTGCCACAGGAATTGCTGCCATCCTGGAACAGTCTTATTTGCAAAGCAACAAATATCCTGTTCGTTCTTCTGCGATGAAAACTTGGTACAACGATACTACTCAGAAAAAGTCACCCTTTACCGACATTCGAAATTTCAGTATGAGAGAATGCGAATGGAATGATTGTCCTGCTGTAGCCGATCGTATTCATAAACTGGAATTCTTCCAAGCTAAGAGTCGAAAATGAACTACTACGCCATGATTCGCTGAGGTCGTCTCACCACAAACTGTACGATCCGTTTCGGAGAGAAGCTGAAAGGATTCGTTAGAGTCTTTTCAGCGTTCCGAATGAATCGAACATGTGTTCAGTGGAGGTTAGCTCCTCAGGAATGATTTCCTGTCTCTATGTTACCATATAGGAATACGTTACATCACGTCACAGGACTACGTCATAGTTAAGCACGTCTATATACAGAGGTGGGACTTCAAAGCGATAACAGCATTCCACAAATTTATCGCTGTCGTTGTCGCTGTGGCATGTAGCCAGGTCACTGTCACTGGAAAAACCACATTTGGAATAGATCAGCAATGGAGTTGAGTTACAAAGGTGGTCTTGAACATTTGACTGTATATCTTAAAAGGTGCCAAAACTTGGAAGAAAAGTGTGATAGAAACAGAACTCCAACTTTGTGTGCATGCTGATATCCACAAATCAGCAGCACATATATCTGAGTATGTTGACACATCGGCCCTTCATCATTCTGTGATAGTGAAGCACGATCCTATCACGTCGTATTCGTTTCTTTGACCTACCTATTAACGTTTTTTTCTTAGTACAAGCGTGAGGAAAGAGAATATTTGCTCAAAACTCATTCTAAACGGAGAATAACGATAACCTGCTTTTGCTACGTATTGAAGATACTGTCGTATGCGATAGCTCAGGGAATAATACCTAGTGATCCTGTGACTTTTATGAGTAGATTTTTGCCTTGTGCGTCTAGCGTACTGGTTATATGTGGTCTGCAATGTACATTCGACCCGTACATCGTACAACGATCACCAGTTCGATGCCCAGTGCGAGATTCACCATTCCTTCAGTTCCTCTCAGGTCAGAAACTTGTACCAGACTTATCTAAGAGTATGAGAGCAACAACTTCAGTAATCGGTAGATTGCTAGGGCATCGTATGTCTGTATAGGCAAGATATGCATTCAAGTCATCTCTAGAGTGTTATGAGTGGAGACGAATATATGACTAGTCCCTACGAGAGTTGTCAAAAATGAACGTATATTACTTAACATTACTAAGAAGTTATCAATTTTTAGTCGAGAAAAGAGCAATAAGTGAATATATCACATAATATTTCACATTCTCATGTGATTGACAAAAAACCGCTCAAACTCTTGAAGAAACGTGCTCTGACCCACTGTTAAACCCTTAATTGGTCCCGCAGGTGATTTGTCAATAAAGTCCTTGAACATATTTTGGCTATAAATCAAAAATTGGACGTGTTGCTTCATCTCCACAGAAATGTTCGTTACCACATTCACGGCGGAGAAGCGATAATGGTAGCATAAATGCGGACTGAGCAAAGATTCTTGTGACTTGGTTGAATTACATGAAAATTCTTATATTTTCACACCAAAACAAAACGCACTTGTCACATTGTGAACGAATTATCTATTTTTACTTCTTTTTAGCAACGGTTTGATGCCATAAATATTCATCCAAGAGTACTGAGTGATATGGAAAACATATAACGCCAGACGGAATTGAACCCCTGTTTCAACCATATTGAGAGTGCATATTACCACTACACCGCAGATGTGGCCGTCTCCTACTACTCTTTCTTTGGCCAAAAAGAAAATAATCACTCTTTCAATAATTCTTTTTCTCCTTTCAGAAAATACCGATATGTGCTTATCAGAGCAAACCCGTTAGAGGTTGGTTGCTGATAGCTACCATATTTTTATTGAAGAAAGAGTGGTAACATAGCGATGGCATCGGTGGTATAGTGGTAGCAGGCGACCCTGTGCGGGCGACACATGGTTCACTCCCTCTTAATGTTTAATGTCTTGTGTATTACTCAATACGCTTAGATGATTAATTATAATAATTATTACATCTGTAAAAGGACAATGCTCTTAGCTCTCACTAAACCGTGATGAGATGACAAAACAATGTTCGTAATGAGAAAAGAACTTGCTATTAGGCAAGTCAAGGACTGTCGGTTGTGACTGTACATAAAGCAAACAGTTCCACATTTAGGCTGCTTTTCTTAGAAGCTAATGAACCCACTTCAAAAAATGCAATTAACTTAGAAAACAATGAAGCATTGAAGCTAGATTTGTGAGAAAATTCTCAAACTTTACAAAAGAGTAAGAGCAAACGAGACATACAAAAATGAAAACACTCAAAGAGATAGTACGGATAAGTCTTTTATAATTAAAATGAGCGCACATCAGCTTTCAACCGCTTAATGCCTTCAGCTCACTTTGCTTGCCGTTTATTTTATGAAGCGCAATGAATCATTCCAACACGTGGTTATCATATGTTTAATCATGGAAGGATTATGATGTATATAAGCTATCGTTCGTGGATGAATGACCATTTTATCGACTACTCAAGATTGAGGTAGGCTGATCTGCTATTTTTTTCTCCAGCATAACAAAGTATCAAGTTTACTTAACTAACTCAACGAATATGAATTACGTCATATTGTGGTCGTGGTCTTCTTGAGAAAATTTCACAACCAGGTGCGTAAACCAACACTTGTGCTCATATAATTATGAGCAGTTTGATCTCTGATAGCTCTCAAAAATTCCTGAAAGGGCCAGCGGCTATTTGACGACATAACTACCGCAATAATACGGTCGATGGCTGTCAACACATAAACGACAAAGACTCGTTCATAGAAACTATACACCTGCTAATGGTCAACCTCTAATGTAGAAACTCATCTTCTGCAGCGCTTATCATGAGTCGGTAATGCGACTTAAGTAGATGCCATAACAGAGTTTATTTCGTTCTTATTGGCTGATAAGATTCGTCCCAGATAATCGAATCACACTACATATATACGTATATATATATATATATATATATATATATATATATATATATATATATATATTTAAAGGATGAAGTTCTCGGCGCTGACCAATCCCTTAGGGATGCATCATGCATTCGCCTTCAATTTTTGATCTCGTTTGAGGTGATTGAATGCATATCTGGCCTTTACACTGACTCGCGGAGGCCTCCCGTTGAATCGAGTCAGTTCTGCTTATCTTCCTAGACAAGTCTGTGACCAGTCTGGTACCAATTTACCGACCCCGAGGAGATGGATGGTTTGACGAACCATGAGCGCCAGATCGAATCACTGATCTCATGTGCGACGCAGAGCACCTCTAACCACTGCGCCACATGCGCTTCTATATATATATATATATATATATCACTATCCCCTTTCGATAGCCTGCTTGCAGATTGCTTTAACACGTTGCGTTCCACGATGATTTTGTGCGCTTTTTCTTTCTGTAGAGTTGTAAAAGAGACTGCGATCTAAGTGAAAAGTTTCCATAAATCCACGGAAACTCTATGCGAATGTCTTTTCATTGCCGCAACCTGGAAGTCCTGCCAATGCTTTCTTCTAAACAGCATATTTTTGGAGGAGAGACCCCAGAGGCTCACGAGAAAATCGTATTTCGGACTCTTGTGGAACGGTTTCATACTTTCTTATTCATATTTATCCACATTTCAATCACGTTTATCATTCATTTCCTATATCAAGAACAATTACCTCTACTCATTGATACGAATAGGCGTCCGTAATCATTAAACAATATAATATCGTCAAATTCAAAATTATATTAACAGCATGTACTTCCGTATGAAATATTACGAGATAAATCTTCCAATTTTAGTATAATCTCATGGCATATACCTCAGAATCATCACTGTGATAGGAAGTTACAGAGCAATGGATAGTTTGCCAAAAATAGTGTAGTACACTCAAGCGATGGCACTAAACTTTCCCCATTTTTTCATTATCAGCGTATATCAGGAGTTCGGACATTTATATGATAAAGAAATTACTTTGTTCTATCCTTTCAGCGAAAAAGCATGTGGCGCAGTGGTAACAGGTGCTCTGCCTCGCACACAAGGTCGATGGATCGATCACGCGCTCATGACTCACCAAGCCGTCCATACCTCCGGGATCGGTAGATTGGTACCGGACTGGTCGCAGACTGGTCTGAGAGGATAAGCAGCACTGACTCGGTTCAGCGAGAGACCACGGTGAGCCTTTGTTAAGGCCAGATGTGCATTCAATCACCTCAAACGAAGTTAAAAATTGAAGACAAATGCATGGCCTATCCTTCAAGGCTTGGTCAACACCGAGAGCTTTATCCTTTTATCCTTTGGCAGCTATAAGTATTTTTATCATCTTATGTTGCTCCATGAATACCATTTATCAAAACAACATTTGTCACTCTACAAAGGCACTGCAGGTGTTCTATGCATCCCTTTCTAGTTGATTAGTCTCAGGACGAACTATTATACTTCGTCGGGTTCCATCCTCTCCAAATAACTCCAACAGAATCGTCTGTAGCTGGCTGCAGCTGCCTCATAACTACATGAGAGACCTGATCTGCTATCTCCTACCGATGGATCTCATTCCTTCTCACCCATGTGAGTAATTGATCTTCCGCATAGCAAGCTCGCAGTGTCGAAGGGGAGATCAGTGATGAAGCTGATGACAGCATGGAAGACAATGCATTTTTCGCAGATACTGGGTCATGTAAAACACTTTCACAAAGCCCTGCCCTTTGATGACGACAAGCATGTGTTCAAATCGACCTAATGCTTACATGCAAGAAGCTAGCCAACTTTTATGTAATATCCCTGATTAATCATTACGGTTGATTGAGGAGCAGACAAATATGTGTGACGAATAGAAGAGAGCTGGATCAAAAAAGACTGTGAACTAGTGCTTTAAAAAAGGGTACAAATGCTCTGAGTGGAGAGCCCTTAGCATGTTTTTGATCAATGTGGCTGTCCAAGTTTTTCACCGTTCAATAAATATTTTCAACAAAATATTTACGACATCAAAGAAATAGGAAATTTTTGTGACGTAAATGGAGAAAATTGGCTTCTCAGATCTACGTCAAATTCTTCGAAACAAAAAAAAAATAACAGCTAAAAGGTTTTGCCTTCCCAGGTATGCACCTTTTTCAAAAAGAGGATTTTTTTGGAATATGAGCATTTTTCAAAGGAAACGCTTATAGAACTTCAGCAATATTCAATGTTCCCGTGCCAATGAAGTATGCTTAGAATACAGAATCCATTTCACAAGATTGAACAAAGTTAGCGATGTAGTTGAAACAACGCACTCCTAAAGCATAAATCAGAAGGATAAAGCTTTTTTCGACGAAGAATCTTTGAGGGGTGCGCCGTGCAGTCGTCTGCAAATTATATTCTTGTTTGAGGTGACTGAATGCATATCTAACCTGCACAATGATCGCGGTGGTCTACTGAGGGATTGACCTAGTGCTAATTATGCTCCCACACAACTTTCTCACAAATTTACCGATCCGAAAGAAGGGAAGGTTTGTGATGCATGAGCGCGAGATAGAACCAATGACCTCGTGTGCGATGCAAAAGTCCGTTTACCACTGCGTCACATGCGCTCTTGAGCACAAAGTCTTTTTTGTTATCAAAGCTTACTATGAAGGTCTCCCCATAAAGCAGGTTCAGCACTTAACTTCTCACTTTTCAAGCTCTTGATTGTTTACTAAAAGTCTAGTGAAGAAGCTCTGCTGAGTGGAAAAGGAAGGAAATTACGAATACATTTCACACGATGCAACTGCATTCCACTCAGTTCATGAAGAATAGTGGACTGTTTCAAGATATCTATGCGGTCTTTCCACTAAAAATATGTTTTCCTGTGTAAATCCAGTAATATTTTATCTAACTTAGTCTAGAACATCATTATATAACAACAAAATTTCCGCCAAGAGGTCCAAATAATGGACTAAGACTGCAGAACATTTCATTTCATTGGTTTGGAAAACTAGTATGAAGGCCGAATCTCAAACCAAGCATACCATAAAAATTGGCTTTTTCAAACTATCGAACGAATATAAAACGTGAACAAAAAAAGAGAAACAAATGTGAAAAAACTGTTGGAAATATGTTCCTTTCTGGAAAGGTGTGGCTTCTCTTGTTGAAAAATACTTTATTTCTCAACAAATGGCGTTCTTTCAATCAAAAAACGCATAAGAATCTTCACAGGATTCTCTATAGTGATATTTCATCATTGAATTGTGATAGTGTCCTTTTGGAAACTCAATTTACCAAGTAATATCCCCACGCTTACCCCATTTTCCACTTTTTGTGCTTGCGCCGTATTAAACTCTGATGCGCGACGACACGAACCATGGGCCAATATGACCCTTATGGTTACCAATGTGTTGAATAGATGTTTTTCTCTTATTTTGATCATAGCTACTCTAGAGCAAACTCTTGACATTCTGAATTTTTTCAGTTTACTTGTCACAATCGGAAGCTTCGCTTACAACTGTGAGAATGTGCGTATTTTTCTTTACGTACATATATTCATGCACCTAAAGTATGTAAGCATGCATAGTTAATAATCGTAATCATATGACCGAAATTACGTCTTAGGCACTCTGAACGCAGTGGGAGCGGAGCGAGACATACTCTGCATTCATTTTTTTCGCCATGATTTTCGTAGAATGAATTCTTTCTACTCTGCAATTCAAATAAATCTTTCTATTTTTTACTACCTGTATCTGATTTCCTCTGCATAGCCATATTCTTTTGATGCATGAATAAGTGAGTGAATAACGAGTTATTGCCAAAGGCTGTAGTACGCTGGAGGTTGACCCAGCAACATTTGGATACGGCCGTAGAACCTTCGCTCGCATAATTGAAATGGCCTACGGCAAAGTATGTCTCAATGGAATACCTCATCCAACCGCGCTGCACTCGTGACCATCTATAAAGTCCTCGGCTGCGACCTCACAGGCAGGACTCTCTCAAGACGATTATCAGTGAAGATGAGTCTTGGACTTACTACGAGAACAAAACGCGTCACGCTTACTGGCTTCACAGCAAATACCCGCCGGCTCAACCAAAGCTCAAGTTTCATGCTCTGCAGACTAATTTCTTGGCACTCTGGGATTGGCTAGGCATGCTATTGTGGGATCTACTCAACAACAAGAAGACATTCAATGGAAACGTTCGGAAAACAACTCCGGAAGTTGCCCACAGCAGTGCGAAAGAAGCGTCCGAAACAACTCTCTTCAAGATAAATGTCGACCCGGCACATTCAAAGTCGACGTGCCACAATTTAAAAAAATTGGGCCCAATCGCAGTAACCATCGTATAGCCCTATCACAATAGTCCATAGCTCTAATATTTTTATCGGCTCTTCCGCGTTCCGGAGCAGTTGTTGCGGGAGAAAATATTTGAAGACTACAACCAGCTTGAAAGTGATCTCAGCGAACTCTCTGATCGCTGGCCTCATCTTTTTTGGGAAAGAGGGCAATCCACTCATTGTCGAGCAAATAATTGCGTATCATTGATCATGGTGGTGATTATAATGTTGATCAGCTGATTTCTCTGAGTAACATCTGAGCTAACAAGAATGTCGAAATACGAGTGAAATTATGGAATAAGCCAATATTTATTTATTAAGCGTTGAATTTCACATCACTCAAAAGACGTACAGCTCCTACAGATGCTCTATGTATTTGAAGTAGTTTTTTTGTATACAAAAGTTTTTTTCTAGATAATTTGCGAGCAATCGATAGTTCATAAAATATTAGTGTAAACGCCCATCAGTTCAGGTAAAGCTGTTCTCTCACTCAGTTTCCGCTTAGATTTTACGAAACTCCTGGATGGACATTTTGTCCACCACAGCAGATCGTAAGAAAAAATGTGATACGTGTATAGATGTCACTTTGCCGTGAGAGTGTTAAGCTTTCAAGAATGCTCACTTCCACTTTGACACTGGAACTAAAAGTGCTTAATAGATGAGTCTGTGTGTATCTATATATGTATATGGATATGTAGAGGCATGTGGGCAGTGGTTAGAGGTGCACTGGGTCGCACACAAAGTCAGTGGTTCGATCTCGTGCTCGTGGTTCATCAGTTATCGTATGAAGAACCAGCAGGTGTGTTGGTAGGGCCTAGTAGAAATTTTCTCAGGTGTTATGGTCCTGCACTAAGCAGAAAAAAATTTTTTGATTTTTTATTGATAAAATAGCATTTCGAATATCGGAGAGTAGGTGGGACGACAAATCCTTCCTATTTCATGTAAGTGGAAGAGGACGGGACTACCGAAGGGATTTGAGCAGTAATAGTGAACGATATTCTCTACTGTCTTTCTGGAAGTGTATCTATGCCACTTGTCTGTTAGAGTAGAATGATGTTCGTCTTGTAAATGGTCTGTGTTCGAAAGACGAGCGTGACCAATGAAATATAGGAAAGACGCTAGTGGTTTCAAATGAGCACATCATTATAACAAGACAACAAAGATGTGCTTTGCTAGCGCAACTCCGCATACTCTAGCGTTTCATTCCCGGCTCATGAAATTCACTACGAGCTCAGATCGGA
Source organism: Parelaphostrongylus tenuis (assembly GCA_019055375.1). Taxonomy (NCBI): domain Eukaryota; kingdom Metazoa; phylum Nematoda; class Chromadorea; order Rhabditida; family Metastrongylidae; genus Parelaphostrongylus; species Parelaphostrongylus tenuis. Next base: position 12,338 of record JAHQIW010004482.1, on the reverse strand, counting down.
CGGTGGTAATGTATCATTTGGTATCCAACTATGTTTCCGAACTTGATTCAAAACATCAACAGTTTATTTTTCCAAGTGATCGAAGGTATTAAATAACAATAATTGAACTATTCTCCGCCTGCTTGGATGAATTGATGAAAAGTAGTTCTTCTTCAAGAGCCAGCGTCGTCCAAATCAGTGGTTGTCACCAGGTCAGCAAAGAACACCAACACCGAGACCAAATCGATTTGCGCCAAAAGCAATGTTGATCATTTTCTGGGACCGAAGTGGGCCGATTTATCGGGATTTATTGCAAGCCGGTCAGACCATCAACGCTGAGCGATATTGGCATCAATCAAGCAATTCCACGTCACCGCCGTCGTCAAATCATCTTGTCAATACAGTGCAAAGGCATACGTTGCCAAGAAAAAAAAATAAAGAAGTTGACAGATTTGGGTTGGAAGCACTTGGATCATCCGCAGCATTCGCCAGATCTGTCTCCGTCCGATTTTCATCTATTCAGCTCATTGGAGCACTGGTTGGACAAGAAGAAGCTATGTCGAGACATCAATCATTTGCGTCGAGAATTGATTGGTTGATTCGCATCGAAAATAATGAGTTTTATGAGCGTGGAATTGATTTGTTGCCGTAGCGTTGGCAGATTTGCATCCAGGCAGACGGAGAATACTTCGACTGATGTTAATTGATACTTTCAATATCTTGCAAAAATGATTTTTTAAACTTTTAGATCAAGCGGAAACTTAGTTGGAGACCTAATAGTAGGATGCCACTCAATAATACGTGTAAAGATCGAGTCTGACATTTGCCCAGGTCAATCAAACTTCTAATCTCTTCGACATCGTGGAAGTGGCATTAGACCTGCCTTGGAAAAGTTTTCTCCAATTCACAAATGTTGTAATTTACCTGAGGTGAAGTTCTGGAAGCACAGTGATAAGGTTACTTCCATGATTCCACGAACTTGATTAACAACCAAGGAGAATATGGAGAGGAGCGAACACTTAAGCACCAGCCGAACCAACACAAAAACGCGATGATCCCATTGGACGATGGGCGTGAGGAAACAAATCGAATGCACGAAGTGCTGGAATCCGAATAACAGGTGAGTTGGGTCATGTAAATAGGAAGGAAAATGAAAAAATTAATTGAAATAATTTGCTTTAGAATGGGAATATGCTCATTTCAATCAATTCCTATGATAGTTGATGTGTTTCGACATCACAGGAGTTATACTGCAGCAAAAGTGTTATCTAATCAACTCCAAAATTTACCCATAAAATTACACAAGCTTATAAAAGTAGTGTTTATTTGAATGATTACAGAAATTGTATAACATGTGAAGGAAATAGATCGTAATGATCATGAAACAGCAAAACGTAAGTTATCAAATATTCGACTATCATTCTCTTATGCTCAATCACTTTATAAATATAGAACTCTTATGGTGCATGATATCAGCATATGCACACATCAAACTCTATCAACGATAAATGTGAACACTACAAATGAAATGGATGGGAACGACGTAAGAAAGCACTTTAAGTTAGTTTTAGCCGAATTTTCAACATTTGATCGCTGTTATCACAAGCAATAGAAAAATTGATATAACTAAAGGTCGAGTTTGATTCCAAACGGATTGAGAAAAAAGCTGAGAAAAACGAAAAATGGCAGAGTTCATGGCAAACAAAAGAACATCACGCACTTTTCTTTTTCTCTCCATCTATTGAAAAGGGCCACCGCGTTTCAATTTTACTCCTGTCAAACTACTAAAGAAGAATACGATCAAAGATAGCTAAATTGAGCGCCTGAGGCGCTCTGCGTTGCAGAAAAAGTCGATGGTTCGATTTTGCGCGCACGGCCTCACCACCATCCCTCCAGGGTCGGTAAACTGGTACCAGAGTAGTCTGGAAGGATAGGTAGCAGTGACTGATTTCAGCGGGAGGCTAGCGCAAATTCTTGAGGAGGCCGGATGCATTCATCACTTCAAACAAAGTTAAAAGTTGAAGACAAATGCATGACGCATAATTTAGGAATTGATCAACACCGAGAGCCTTGCCATTTAACTTTTATAGCTATGTCAATGGATAAAAGGATAAAGCTCTCGGCACAGACCATATATCCTCAGGGATGCGTCACGCATTCATCCTTATAGAACATCATTTGGGGTGTTGCGGAAGCATCTCTGACCTTACAATGACACTTATTGACCGATCTATTAAATCAATGCCTCTATCCTCTTAGACCAGTACACTTCACCGACCTCGGAAAAAAGGAAGCATTGGCGAGCCTTGAGCGCAGGATCAACCATCGATCATCGATTGTAGCTAAACAATACACTGTCCTACCTGAAATACAGAAATATCAGCTTCACACTTTTCGATACTAGGGAATCTGCGAAATGCAAGATTCAATGCAACTGGATTCTATTCAGTTATGAAATGACAAACAAAAAACCGATGTCATTCGCTGGAGAAAATCTTTCATAACAGCGTCAGTAGCTATTCGAAAGCTGAGAGAATTAGTCAAAGCCTTAGTCCCACATGCGAATTCAACTTATCTTACCTACTGCATTACAGAGAAACGGTCTTTTAAGGACATGAGCACAGCTTCGAAACCAGAAACGATTACGTTATGAATGATTACTGATGGCCCAATGAAACGAATCCGTCCGGCGAGAACATATGCACGTCTGAGACATAGATTTGTGGAGCACTTTAGAGCGTGATAAAAGGGTATTTTGAAAAACTGGCGACGTGGGGCTGTAGCCTGTACCCATAGCATTCGAATGGTTACTACTACCACTAGTGTGAAAAATTACCTGTAACTAACGAATGAGATCAGTTCTTCATTTTCCTCTCCATACCGCATAGAACCTACTGATGTTTTATCTTAATTCAGATCTCAACATTATGAGACAATGTTCTCTTCATAATTTTTCAAACTTTTAGTATTCCTTCGAAAGCCTAAAACTCGACAATCATAATGTCATACTTGGTTTGTCAAACTGCCTTCTCATGATAGCTGTAGCATCGATTGTATTGGTTTATTCCATAAGCTTTGGCACTGAAGCAATAAATATCAAATTATTAACCAAAAGTGGATAAAATTGCATGACCTCAATATCGTTCGACTGCGTATTTTCTTGTGAACGTTTTGGTATACAACTTGTCCATGCTTGCTCTAAGATGAAGCTGTCGCGGGAACAAATTCGGTCGTTACTCATACACGAATGGCGCGTAGAGGAAAATGTTAGTGAAACGGCGCGCAAGATTAATGGAGCTTTCTGTGGACAGCACGAGTGCGACTGGTCCTCCAGACCGTTCTCTGTGGCACTTTCAAAGACCACGTCCTAGCCATTCTGCAACCGTATCATCGCCCCAAGCTCCATTATTCTTGCGCACCACTTCACTTACATTTTCCCGTAACCGTCATTCGTGCATGAGTAGTAGGCAAATTTGCTCCCATGACAGCTCCATCTTAAATCAAGTATAAAAAAATTGCATACAAAACGTCTACAAGAAAAGGCGTGGTTGAACGACATCAAATCTAAATATGGTGTTTGCTTTAGTGACGAAACTTATGAGACATCAATAAAATCACATTTTACACTCAACGCGCATTTTCAACTCGGCGAGGGTTTCCGAATGGTCTATTAACGGACTTGCGATGGTAATTTGATGTGACTGTGAAGTTGAGCTTGTTTTTGAAACTGCCTTCATAAATCGCTGGAGGAGCAAGACAAGATTATGTTCCGCATTCTTAGGCCGTTTAGACTCAGACTTATTAATGGGCTTATTTGGCAATAGTATAAGAGAACAATAGCCTAAGCTGACAAAACGATAGAACAAGGAATTTTTTACAGATTCAAGACAAAAGCTTAAAAATTTCTCATAACGAAGATGCGCGCAATGACGCGTGCCGAGTGTGAATCTCAATCTTATTTTCCCCTCTATAACACACTAAAAACGGCTATTCAGAAACAAAGACAGTATTAAAATCATTGAGAATTTAAGCTGCCGAATAACTACTGAAAGTCTGGAAAAACAGTAAAAGTTCTTCTCTCAAAGTGGATTGAGATAAAGGAGAAGTATCAAAACGACTATTAGTGGTTTCGATTATTCATTTGTAAAGGTGACTGTGTCGTCAAATGCACAAGTGCTCAGGAGTTCATTTTTTCGTAAAGTAATACCAGCAACCTAAAACTTAAAAAATCAGAAGAAATACCGAAGTTTACCAAAGCAGAAGACACGATATACCCACCTGTGTCTCTGGGTTAGTATATGATCGATCCCGTATGTGCCCTGCCTTCGGAAGGGTTAGGTGTCGCTCAACGGTTTTTGCATTTCTCGAATTATGAATTTCCACGAAAGAGGCGTGCCACGGATAGGAGGTGTACACGGCGGTCTCCGTTCTCGTTTCATCGTCACATCTTGAATGCTACTATCCTGTAGTCATTGTTGGCCATTCTTCATTTCGAATTGAAGTCTGTACTAATGAGATTGTAAAAAGACTTTTCGTTGCAGATGATTTCCTCTAATTGGTGTATAACTGACTAAATTACTCACCTAAGCTCTAGAAGTTGGAGATTAGCAACTGATCACACTGAGTTTCATTTGTTGCGCAAATTTGAAGTGGAGATTAGTCAGAAAACGAGCTAGAACTATATAAATTTTATTGCGTAATATCAAGAAATCCGTCTTAAGGTTGAAAGAACGAATTTTGAAAGTGAATCCTAATTTTGTTTCCGTTAATGGAACTATTTGTGAAAATCTTTTCAGGCACGAAAAATTTTGAAATCTGCATTCCTCAAGGTAGTAAAGAAAAGCGAGTACGTTTTACAAAATGCAACTTCGTAAGACGCATATATAAGACTGAAATGTAAGGATTTTTAGAGAAATGCCCGACCTTTTAAATGGAAAGTCATTTTATAAAAGTCTCTCTTGGAAGAAAAACTATTTTGTGAAACAAAGTCTGCTTATAAACAAAATTTTATATAGAAAAGCAAAACATCCGCTCTGAAGTCGAAAAAACGCGCTCTGAAAAGAAGATATTATTACTTCTCCGCCAGTAGAACGAAAAGAAGATAGTTTTTAGTGAAATCAAATTTAGTATTGCATTCGATATTTTCTGCGCAATCCAATGAACGCGGAAAGGATAAAAATAGAAACAAATGTCATATAACAGCTGGTAATAGGCATTTAATTCAGAAGAACTTGGTTTTCTCGTCGAAAATCTAGCTAATAGATTGCCTTATTTCCAGTGCTGCGCGTGTAATTACAAACTGCCTCTCCGTGGCCTCCGAAGCGAAATCTGTAATTCGTTTTTATGCTACAACGAAGTGAAGAGGTTAAATATCGTGGCGTTAGCGTTGAGAAAGCCGAGAGTTTAAAAGTTATCAGCAGACTTGCGCTCCCACAAACACTCAGTCTAAGATGATAGCTCGTATTAACATTCATCAGTTCCTGAATCACCTACGAACATGTTCAGCTCTTTGGAAAGGAAGAGGTTGAAAATCGTCTGCAATAGCCAAAAGCCTGTTGAAATAACCAAATACAGGGCTGAGACGGCACACCCCTAGCGAAACAGTTATAGCTACACGAGAGACAACAACGATTTATCTGTGATTATTGTTATAAATTCTTCAACAGCTAGTTTCTCTTTTAGCCGTATAAAACTAGTCAAGACAGAGACACTGTCCTCTTCAATTTTTTCAGGATCCAAAAATGTGATACACTGATGAACGCCATACAATACATGAACAATACAAAACACCACATTAACTTTGCACCTGCCCTCATCAACAAATTGACTCAGCTCCTCACAAACTTCCTTCAAGAGCGTAAGTTTCTAATTCGTTAGGAAATTAGAAAAACTGAGTTTTTGCACAAAATAAGGATCTTTCCGAGATAACCAACTGTCACCTAAATTGTGTGTGTGCCATCTGTAGGCTTCAACCTTTCCACTAAACTCATTCTCAGCAGGATTGGCAGAATCATGAACAATAGACAGCCATACAACCATGCAAGTTTTCCAAAAAATCAATCATGATAGACCACATATACGAAATCACAAGGCATTTGATATATCGCAACAATATAGAAAACCAACCAGTCAGACTTCCATCAACATTAAGATTGTTATCTACGCAGTAGAAACAGAAACAATCATCATAGTTGCACAGAGCCCGAACGTCGCTACATGTAATTTTGTAGCCGAATATCACCATTTTTGAGGTTTCAGCGTCTATGTCAACGGTGAAAACTATACGCTATCTTGCAAATTTCTTTAAGACTATTCGACATCGTTCTCATAAGAATAAAAAGAATTTTACCTGATCCGACGTATATATCAATATCTGTTAGCTTAAATGCGTTCAGTGTCGATATCAACTAATATGTCGAACCGCTGATGGTTGCTTGCTGACAGACTGATGCGTTGCAGCTTGAAAGTAGTGGCAAAACAAGCGTCGATATGCAATAGTTAAACACGTGTCCATATAGGGGTCAGCCGCGGGTTTGAGTCCCGCCTGAAGTCAAAGTTTTGCATATCACTCAACATTAAAGCCAAAAGTTTTATAAACTCTCGGCGGCGGCCAACCTAAGGATTGCGCGGTAAATTCGATCGACAACATGAAAAGTCGTACGAGATAATCAACGCCTTAGGGACAGCAGTGGATAGATCACGCAATGCGATTCTTAGACGATACGCGCTTTTTTATTTGATCTAAGTCTTTGCTCCAATTTGGTAAATGATTTGCCCCTTGTAAGGCGACAGATTAAGACTCGATTCCTTTCGCAGGGCAGGAATGTTTCTCAAAAATGTTACTGATCATTCTATACCTCAAATCTCTGACTACCGTTACATGTACTCGTTTTTTGAATAAGTTGTTTTATATCACCGCTAAACTTGAATATTTATTGTAATCTCGCTCAAAAACTACAATCTGCTTATTTTGAGCCATTCATCAGGTCCAATGTGGCACTCATTGAGTAGTAGACACGTGTTTCGGTCTTACAGCCTTATCAGTAGCACAGTACCCTTTGCTTCAAATAATCCTTTGTAACGGCATATACCCCCTACATATAGAGGAATTGACGACGAAAGTGTTACACTGCATTAGCTAGGTGGAAAAATCACTTCACACTGCAGCGATAACAAATCAGTACATGTTCAATGACATCACCTGATACTATAATGATCAGCAGTCGACGGCTCATGGCTGGAAAAAAACAACAGTTTTTGTAACAATGTAGCAGAAAAAAACATTTGTGTTTTACACTCCCATATTACTCGCAGGACAGAATTGTCCGTGGAATTATGAGTATTCGTTCCTTAGCGTCGCCTCCGTTGATTCCAACGCTATACTTATTTCATAGAGAGACCGTATCACTGTGGCGTAGTAGGAAAAATATGATTGTTTGTAGGCAGTGTGTAGGCTAGGGATGTGCTGGCAGTGAAGTTGATATAGCGCTTCACGATCGATCGACCAATTGTGTTGCCACGAGTCACATTTAAAATGCGATTTTTTCTATCTAATTCAGAATTTTTCGCTTTGAAAGAAATGCAAGATAAAACGTATGACTTATTATACTACAAAATGCCCTCTACACATTTTTAAGCTTTTTGTGATCTTCGTAAAGTATTATCAAGAGCACTCGGCAGAAGTGCAATCTAGTTTTGCATTCAATGCTATAGCTTTAAAAAACGATCTTTTTGAAATATAGGCACCTAACACAAAGACGGAGTTTAGAGCTATGGAATGATTACTAATACTTGTATGAAAAGTCTTGCCCCGCCATAAGGGTTGTTCCTTCACATCATTTTTATTAATAAAAAGTGATTTGAATTGCAAACAACCTTACTCAAAGTATGCGCCATCAGCACAAAGGCATTTTCGCCATCTCTCAGGCAACAAATCAGTATCGCGCTCATACAACTTGTCATCCTTGGATTCAAAAAAAGTTGTCAATCCTCAGCGCAAATGATTGATGTCTCCGAAATTTTTCTTCGTCAGGAAGTGCTCCAGCTACTGGAAAAAGTACTAGTTAGGCAGCAACAAGATAGGACTGTACGGCTGATGATCCAGCAACTTCCAGCCTAGTTCGGTTAACTTCCTTTTTGTCAGTTTGGTGTAATGCAGCTCTGTATCTTCTTGAAGCAGGACGATATTGTGGCCACGTCTACATGATGGGGCCCGATTGCAGCGGTCCAGGTGTTCACATTAGCATTGAGGGTGATCGTCTCTCCGGCTGGCAGCAAGCCCCCGTGATCGGGCTGGTCTGGTTCTAGAAGGTGATGACCATAGCCTTTGGCGCGAATCAATCTGGAAGTGGAATTGGAGTTCCTCGCTGAGCTGGTGACGATCTTTCCTTCAAGCGTCGTTGGCCATCGAACAAAAGTCGGCAAAAAATTTCAACGCTGTTCGCCTGGACACATATCCCTGAGCCCTTGTAGGGTTGATGTTCTTGAAGACGGTACGTGCATCGCAAGTCAATTTGTGCTCGCAAAAGTAAACGACAATAAAGGCTTCGTTGAGCTGCCATGATGCGGCAAGTATGGGCAAATTTGATACCAACAGAAAGATCAGGAAATTATTCACAAAATGGTATTAATTTGATATTTGAGAGATACCGGAAACATATTCAAGATGGTGACGCATGTTTTGAATAGTGAAGTTAAGCAAATTCAATCACTTTTGATTGATGAAATGAGTGCTTATTGTTCTAGTACCATAACTCTTGAGAAAACTTAACATTTATGATTGTTTTTCAATAGCTTGATAGAGACCAATTTTAATACTGCAGTTGCCAACATTCGATGCTTAATATCGTTCAACGTGAATCCTACCATTTATCCCAGCCGTGTCAAATCACATCCCATCTAAACCACCGTACCATATTGAGAACATGTCGAGCACCGTTTCACCCGCAAACCAAGCCATATCAGTAGTAATTTGTTCAGAAATTCGAAGTTGTTAAATATAGTATTTATTCAAAAATTCGACTTTCTATAAACCTCGGCATAATTAATTGTTTTATGAAAATCGATAAAACTCATCTTGATTAGCTGACGCGTGGTTAGTAAATTAGTCGTCGAAGTTCGGCTGACATTTCGGCGACCGGCCTTCTTCAAAGCCTAGGCGTATGTAGTAATAATCATGGTCTCTAACAATACTAATACTACTAGATACTAATAGAAGGACTCGGAATACTACTAGATCCTAATAGAGGGACTCGTCAGACTAATAATACATACGCCCAATCTCTGAAGAAGGCGGGTCGCCGAAACGTCAGCCGAATTTCTACGACTAATTTACCAACCTCGCGTCAGCAAATCAACATAAATTTTCTCGATTTTTATATAGTTTTTGATACCAATGCTGCAATACAGCAATATAGTAAAGTAATGCAGCATAAATAGTGAAATAGTCGTGGTGGCTTACGTTTCAGAGACGTTCGCGCACTTTTAGAGCTTGGGAAGGTCAGATTCGAAAATCAGTCAGTCAAAAGCCTTCATAGCCTCAGCAGAAAAGTAAAAAACGCATTCTGGATCGGATAGTAGAAACTTCATTACGAAACTACACTCACCGCTTAGACGTTTCAGATCTTTCAATTAATCATTAAAGACTTGCCATCTAGAGGGAGGCTTGACTAAATGATTTGCGAATCAATTCGACCTTTCCAGGCTCTGAAGATGGTGTACCACACCCAAGAGGAAGCCACCACGATTACTGTACTATTTGTGCTGTAATACTTTACTGTATTTTATTGCATCACTAATATTCACACTATATTTAACATCTCGGAACTGCTCACCAAAAAAAAAAAACTACTGCTCCGCAAGATGATTGGACTTTGACCATCGAGAAGTTGGACGACGATTTTTATTGTGAACATACGACTATTAACATAATGACGACGCTATATAAATTTGGTGTTCGTTGCTCTAGTACCTAAACTTATAAAAAGACCTAGTTGTTTTATACACTATGCATCCACTCATAGCCAATGCTTTCGTGTTTGCATTCGTTTTGCATGATATGTATGGTCCAAGAAATGAAATTTCGATCATAATTCAGTTGTCCCGTGTGTAAGACTTTCATCGATCATCCGATTACAGAATCATGGAAAGTTCCAAATACTTCACAACCTTTGCAGCTTATTCCTCATCTTAGCAGACTAATTAAAAATTGAAACGCGATTGCCTTTCATCAATAGATCCCTTTTGTTTGTCATGAGCTTTGATATTTCACGTTTTGCTCAATTTTTATCCCCAATCAATTTCAATTAAATTCGGCCTTCACTTCTCTCATTTTTGCTATTGCTTTTGATAACTCCAATAAAATGTTAAAAATTCAGCTAAAATTAACTTTGATTGCTTTCTTATGTTGTTCTCCTCGACTTCATCTGAGCTGATCACATTTATCGCTGACAGGGATCAGTGTGTATCTATGCTCGTGTCATACACTATAAGAGTTCTATGTTTGTAAAATGGTTGCGCATAAGAGAATGATAGTCGATTATTTGATAACTTTTTATAATGATTCATGATCAATCTTGATCTATTTTCTTCAGATGCCATACCATTTGTGTAATTCAGATAAGTATTACCCTTGTAGATCTGTGCAGAATTTCACGGGTGAATTTTAAAGTCCATTAGATAACACTTTTGCTGCAGTATGACTTCTATGATCTCGAAAAATATCAACTGTCATGCAAATAGGTCCAAATGAGCATATTCCCATCCTTAAGCAAATTATTTCAATTACTTTTTTTTCCTATTTCACTCCCAATTTATATGATTCATCATTATCTAATCTTCGGATTCCACCACTTCATTCATTCAGTTCTTTCCCTCGTAGTCATTGTCCAGTGGGATCATCGGGTTTCCATGTTGGTTCGGCTGGTGCTTAAGTGTTCGCTCTTCTTCATATACATCGTTGACTGTTGATTGAGTTCATTGATCGTCGATTTATAAAAATAACTTTAGTAAAGTGCTCCTAGATCTTTATCTTAGGTATTTCACAACATTTGTAAAATGGAGAAAGCTTTTCCAGGGTAAGTCTAATGCCGGTTCCACGGCGTCGAAGATATTAGATAGAGGTTTGATTAACCTGAGCAATTGTTAGATTCGATCTTTACACGCATTATCGAGTAGTATTCCTAGTGATGCGTTGCCGTCGCTCGATCTGAGCTTGTACTGAATTCCATGGGTTCAGAATAAACTATCAGAGTTTGCTGAGTTGCGCTAGCAAAGCACATATTTCCTGTTTCTTCAGGATATTGTACTCAATTGAAACCTTTAGTGTTCACCCTGTGCTTTTTATTCGTCACGCTAGTGTTTCAAACAGCAAAGTGATGAGAGAGCAAGTTGAAAAGATTTCGTTCAGATAAAAAAGTGTTATGTCCGAATGCATCTCTGTTCATGACTGCTGCACTGCCGGTGCTAAAAATATGATTTTGAAAATCAACTTCATGCTTCTTTTTTAAAAAATAGGCATGTAAGTGATTATGAAGCAATAAAAATACACTAACTAAGTCACAAATCAAGTTGGAAACGCAAGAATAATAGTTTTTCGGAGTGATCATTGATGTCAGTGAACTATAATTTTTTCTTTGTTAACCTGACATAGCGCTTGAGACTAGTGTGATTGAACTTCTTCATTCTTCTCGTCTTACTATGCACATATTATTACGCCTAATGAAGAAACCTTAGATACAAAGTGACGTTTTGTTTGAAACTTATAAACCGACCGCATCGCTACACCAATGTAGTGATTTGTCACTGAAAAATCTTCCAAGGTATGCGGCATGCAATCGTCTCCACTTTCAGACTTCGTTGGCGGTGATTGAAAGCATGTCTGGCCTTTACTCAACGCCGTTATCCTCCAAGACAAGTCTAGGACCAGCCTCATACCAATTCACCAACCCCTGCGAGATGTTGGCTTGGTAAGCCATGAGCAATCTATAGTAAAGACATATGATAAGTAGCCTATGCAAACGCTCATACAATACGATGCAGCTAGTCCGTCGATTATATATAAGAGGTGATAGGACTGCTGTACGATGATGAATCGCTAATTTCTGCTGCTTTCGCTGGCAACTTGAATATCCAAAGGGACCACTTTTTGCATGATTGGATCTTCCGTTCACGTATTTCGAGAGACCACTGTTCATGCAGTGCCACACTTCCAGTTTTCCAGACACACGCGGGTGAAACGATCCTTTGTTCAACTTTTGCAAAACGATGCCTAATCTGAACTGTGTTGTGTACTGGACGACATCTAGTTTTTCGTATCTGCAGACGTCACACCGGCCACTTCACACCAAATAGACGATGAC